>JABEVN020000031.1:0-120000 GCA_013146195.2 Codonopsis lanceolata
TCGAGCGGTTTATTACCACTAAAATGACCACAAGAATATCCATGACAAAATTCCATGATACCTTGTTGGTCTTTTTTTTTCTGAATACATCTTCTTATTAAAGAATCGAGCAAATCTTGTATAAGTGAGGAGCTTCCCAAAAATAATTTTTCGCTTTCCGCCTAAAAATTTCTTCTTTTCGTAATGATCAAAATCCGGATTAATTATATCGCATACACATAGTAGTTGACAAAGTCAGATACAAGGGTCTAATCTTTAATGGCTAGGAGTTGTTCATCAGAAAATTATCATTAATGGGACAGATCATCAAGAAATTGACGCCCAGCCATAAGTGAAAATTTAACCTAGACAAGTGGTCGGCCACAACATTCTGCTTCTTTTATCCTTGATAGTTATGTCAAATGAATTAATCTTGGTTTAGCATCCTTCTTACTTAAGAGATATTTTAATGCAGTATTCATCTAAAAAGATTATCACCTTTGATCCTAGCAAATATGATCTAAATTTTTCTAAAGCATATACTATCGCTTAAAATTCCTTTTCAAGAGTGGTATAATTCAATTGAGCATCTAGAGTTCTGCTAGCATAATGGATCACATGAGGCTTTCTATCTACCCTTTGTCCTAACACGGCTCCAATTGCAAAAATCGACATCACACATGATTTCGAACGAAGTGACCAATCGTGGGGCCGATAAGATTGGGGCAAGAGTCAACTTTTCTTTTAATAAATTAAAAGCTTCCAAACATTCTTTATCAAAAATAAACTCTGATCTTTTGCTAACAAATTACAGGTTTACGTATTTTGGAAAAGTCTTTTATAAATCTACGATAAAACCAAGATGACCCGAAAACTTCGAACTCCTTTAACTGGAGGGGTAGGCGAAATAACTTCAATTTTAGCTTTGTCAACTTCAATTCCTTTATTTGAAACAACATGCCCTAAGACAATTCCATGTTTTACCATGAAGTGACTTTTCTTCCCAACTTAAAGTTAAATTAGTTTCACAAAGATCTTTTCAGAACTACATGTAAGGTTTTCTAAACAAGGATCAAAAGAATTTAAAACCTAAAAATCATCCATGAAAACTTCTACGCATCTTTCAACTAAGTCTCCGAAATATAGAAATCATGCATCTTTGAAAAGTAGCTGGTGCATTACACAACCCAAAAGGCATTCTCCTAAAGGCAAAAGTACCAAAGGGACATAAATGTTGTTTTCTCTTGGTCTTCAGTGCAACAGGATCTGATTATACCTTAAAAAACCATCAAGAAAACAATAGTATTCATGGCCGCTAATCTTTCAAGAATTTGGTCAATAAATGGCAAAGGAAAGTGGTCTTTCCTTGTTGCCGCATTTAATTTACGCAAATCGATACACATTCTATAACCAGAATAGTCCTTGTAGGGACTAATTCATCTTTATCATTTTTGACAACAAGTAATTCTGACTTTTTAGGAACTACTTGGACAGACTAACCCATTTACTATCTCGATATAGGGTAAATTATACCCGCATCTAAAAGCTTAAGAACTTCTTTCCTAACAGCCTTCTTCCATGTGTGGGTTAAGTCTTTTGTCTTTCTCTGAAGGTTTACTACCTTCCTCTAAATGAATTTTATGCATACACATAGAGGGACTAATTCCTTTTAAGTCGCCTAAGGACCATCCTAAAGCTTTCTATGTGTCCATAAAACTTTTAACAAACTTTCTTCTTGTTTTTCTCATAAGTCGGCTGCTATAATAACAGTAAAGTGTTACCTTCCCTAAAAATGCATATTTTAAGTGGATGGTAATGGCTTTAATTTTCGACTTTGGGAGAATTAATGGAAGGCATAAATTGAATTTTCTCGCTTTTAATTGCTTTCTTTTATTTTAGCCTCATTATTCTCTTCTTGTTTTTTCTTCCTTAATATCTTCAATCTCAATTTCCTCAAAGAGAGATTTTAGAATCTCTACTTCATCTTCTTTAATTTCATAACTTTCTTCAACTATTTTCTTTGACTCATCGTAATTAATTCGATTCTCGCTTTTATTTCTTTTCATCTTTCTTTTACTAGCTTCTAGCTTTTCTTTTCTAATCTTTCTTCTTCTTCTATTTCTCTTTCAATTTCCTCAATGTCAATTTTTATGGGAGGAATAGGGCTATCATCATAGACAATAAATCTATCTCTCTCATAATCTTGCTCTTCTTCAAAAGTTTGCTGATAATTTCTCAATCTCATCAATTGAAAAAAGCACTCATGTCACTAGGTCTATTCATAGCATCAAACACGTAAATTTCAACCTGCTTTCACCTAGACCGACATTGTGAGTTTACCATTTTTCACATTTATCATTGTATTAGCAGGCCATAAATGGTCTCCGCTTAACAATATTGGGACTTCATTATTAGTGCATATCTTCCTTTCCATCTCAAGAACCACAAAGTCTACTGGTATGATTAATTTATCAACCTGAACTAGGATATCTTCCACTATACCCAAGGGATATTTAACTGAGCGATCAGCTAATTGTAATTGCATATTAGTGGGTTTTAGTTCTCCTAGACCTAATTGTTTATAGACCGAGAAAGGCATCAAGTTAATACTTGCTCCTAAATCTGGCATTGCTTTCATCTTTTAGAGTCTCCCAAGGAAACTTGAATATTAAAGCTGCCCTGGGTCCTTCAACTTAGGTGGTAATTCGGGTTGTAAACGTAACCCGACGCTTTTCTAAACAACAATCTTTTCGTTGTTTTCAAACTTGTGTTTCTTAGAGTGAAGATCTTTGAAAAACTTTGCATATGCTGGAATATTTTTAATAACATTAAGCAAAGGTAAATTTACATTTACTTTGGATAACATATTATAAATTTCCGTGAATTGTTTGTCCATTCGGTTTTTCATAAGTCTTCTTGGAAACGGAATTGGAGGAACATAAGGTGGTGGAGCCACATAAGGTTCCTCTTCTTCTTGATCTAATTCTTTATCTAATTCAACTGTGTTGTCTTTATTTTGAATTTCTTTCTTTTTTTTCTTGTTCCTTATTTGGAACTTCTAACTCTACTTCTACTTCTTTTCTTTTTTCTTGATTACTTAAATCATCAATCACTTTATCACTAACACTATCTTTCTCGATTACTTTTTCAGAATTTTCTACTGAAGCATGCATATTAGAAGGGGGGTCAGAATCACTTACCTCTTCACCTATCACCTTACCACTTCGCAGACGGTGATTGACTTAGCTTGCTCTTTGACTAGGAACTTCCTTCTTCTCTTTTATTTGCTTCTGAATTTTCGATATGTTTCTTCAGATTTTCAATTTCTTCAAGCATGTACTTCATCAAAGCTGCTTGACCTTTACTTGCTACTTCTTGCTTGGGAACTTCTTCAATTCTCAACTGATTTTGATTTTGATTTTGCAACTGTGGAGGTTGTGGTGGCTGAGGTTGGAATTGTTGAGGTTGCAAAGGCTTATTTCCCCCAAGAAAAGTTAGGATGATTCCTCCAACCAGATTATATGTATTGGAATATGGATCATTCCTTGGCCTTTGAGGGTACATATTCATAGCATTAGCTCTGCTCGTAATACATAGCACTTGACGGACAAAAATTAGTAGCATGAGAATATAATCCACATAGAGCACATGCTTCTTGAATTTGCCAATTTTCAAATTGAGCTTGTGTATTTGAATTATCTTGCAATTGATATAGGCTCCTATTTTTACCTCTAGCACTTTTCTGTTGGGAATTAATACTTAGCATCTCAAATAATTCTTCTAATGCTTCTGGTGTCATTCTATTAATAGAACCACCAGCTGCACTATCAACCATAGTTTGTAAACCTGGCGAAAGACCATGATAGAATTGAAGCACTAACACATGTTGAGCCAAATTATGATGAGGACACATAATAAGCGTATTTTTAAATCTATCCCATGACTCATGGAATGTTTCACCTCGGTTCATTTTGGAATGACATGATTTGTTTTCTATACTCGTAAGAGATGCATGTTTGTAAAATTTGCTCATAAACAAATCATATAATTGTGCCCAAGTAAAACACTGCTTGGTGTTAGGTTCATAAACCATCTCTTTGCCAATTCTTTTAATGCACGGAAAGTATTTCATTTTAATTTGATCTTCGCTAACCCTCCTAAAGGAAAAGTACTCATCATGTATTCATATTCTCTTAAGAAACCGACAGATCTTCATGGGGCATCCCATGATCCAAAGATGGTATGGCATTAAAATAATGTCCTTTAGTTCAAAATTCCTAACAAAGATCGGCAAGACTAAACATGATGTTACCACATTTAATGAAGGTCTACTAAAATCATTAATAGTTCTTTGATTTACACTACTTCCATATTTCTTCTTGCAGTGCTCTTCTTGTCTTTGATTCCTATTGACGGTCAACTAGGTTTTCGTGATTACGATTATTGTTATTATCTTCCATTGTAGGATCAACCAGAGGATCCTCTCGATTCATTATCTTGATTATCGTGCTCGAAAACTAGATTTTCAAAATATCTTTGGTATCTTTTAACAATATTTATCTCTTGATCTAAGTCTACCAATTCAGATTTAAAGATCTACGACCTTGCATAAAAATTAATTAAAAGCAATTTAAAAACAACTAACTATTAAGGCAAAATAAAATAAAATCTTTTGTATTTTTATTTTTATAAAAACGTAAAATTAAACTAAAACTAAATTAAATTAAAAACTACGCTACCTACAAACTAACTACGTTGAACTAGCTTCCCCGCAACGGCGCCAAAAACTTGATCGATGTTTTATTTTATCTATTTCCTTGCAAGTGTACAAGACTATTATAGAATAGACTCGAAGCAAGGGTCGAACCCACGAGACAAGTGATCACGAACAAGGCGGTTATAGATAGCAAATTATTAACCTAAGGGGGGTTTTTATGTTTAATTCTACTCTAAATTACTAGTTATAGATGTTAACTAATTAGACAAGAATAATATATGAAGATCTTATGGTGAGTGGAAATCTAGGATTCGGGTTTCACTTATATCTCCTTTATGTTCAATTCATAATAATGTCATTCAATGTCTTGGGTTCGTTCACTAAAAATAGATATGGTCTGTTGAACAATTGGTTCACCTCCATCCCCGCAAAATTCACCCATTCCATATCCTAAGCACAGAACCGTAATCTAGTCGTCACCTAGATTTATGATCTATCTGTCACCTAGATCATGTAAGAACCTGGTCCTAACTTATCACTCTCGTGCTTCGATAGGTCCAATTTATTGTGTTGGTGAGCCAAATACGACATATGCACTTGGTCATGCAGCTTATCCGCACCTCTAAGCCTTTATTATTTGCGATTACATTCATTTGTTCAAAGCAAAATAATAGAGGGATTGATAAACAACACAATCAACAAGCATTGAATAGACATATATATAAGAATCAAAACATAAATTGATACAAGTTACCTCCCACCTCCTAGATTAGGGATGATTTAGTTCATCATAGACGATGAACAACACATGGAGATGATGGAAGACATGATTTGATCTTCAATACTTGAAATTACAAAACCTAATTATGTTATACAATCTAAAACTACCTAAAATCTATGTAAAGAGAGCCCACCGCCCTCCCTATCCTTAGGCTCGGCATCCGACTTCTATATATACTGGGAGTTGTGATTGAATCGAATGACCGTGTGAAAACCCGAAAATTGAGCATTCCGCCTACCTTGGGTCGCAGGTGCCGGATACCTTGCGTCCGCAAGGTCTCCCAAAGTGCTTCTTGGCTCTTCGATTGCTGGCTTGTGGACCGATACGCCTACCTTGCCGCAGACTGAGGCACCTTGCGTCCGCAAGGTGTCCGTAATGACGCATTTCATTTTCTTCAATTTTCTTTCTTTGTAATTTGCACTTAAAACCCTCGAGTTTCGCGTATTTTCACGAACAACTCGAAACTTACAAAACTCACCAAAAACATATATTAGTACTCAAAAGACTCATGAAATAGCCTAATTCAAGTCACAGAAGTATATCAAATCGACGTATAAAATACATCGATCAACTGCCATCAACAACATCGGGCAGGTTCGGAAAGAGCTCAGGGCAAAGACTCAACGAGCTGGAGCAAGCCAAAGCTGAAGTGGCCGAGAAAGAAAAGAAGATGAGGGATGAGCTATCGAAGCCTAGCGAAGAACAGAGGTAACTGGTGATTACCGAGTACAAAAGCTCTGAGGATTTTCAAGCCATGGTTGAGGAGGAAGCTTATCCCTTCTTTCTCCAAGGGGTGCATCATATTTTAAGGCAGCTCGCTTGCAGTGGGATGGATATCCGCCCCGAGCAACTCGCTGAATGGGGGACTAACAACACATTCTGTTCCTCTGCCCGCCCGGGCCATGCCTTAGTACCCTATACAGAAGATGAATTGGAATCCTAAGCCCAATCTGACGCACAAAACGGGCTCGTGGCCTGGACTCCTCCTGAAGCCGCCGAACTGACAGCAACAGATTTGATAACTCAAATCTGGATGGCCAAATCACAGGAAGATATAACCTTGGCTGCTCATTCGACTGATGATGATGGAGAGGTGGTTGTAATCATGGATGGAAAGGAAACCAATGACGAAGAGAAAACTGCCACCCCAACTACACCGCTAGAAATTCCCTCAGATCCCTAAACTGCTTTTCCGTAATTCTTGTAATCTTAACATTTTATTGCACAAATAATTTCGACGTTTCATCCTACAATTTCTAAGCTTTCCCTTTTAACATTATTGCTTGCATCTATAAAGTAGTTTACAGTACTTTCCAGACGCAACCTTCACAATCGAGCAATCATTTACCGAACTTGTCGAAAAAGAAAAAACGCATTGCCCTCGAACACCAACCCCTTCAATCGAGCAAAGAGAACCCTGCCCGCCGAAAAAGGCCTAATCGAGAGAATGAGCTCGAACCCCAACCCTTTTTCATGAACAGAAATTTCTTTTCGGGGAAAAAGAGAATAATCGAGATAACAATTGCACACCACTCGAACACCAACTTTTTAATCGAGCAGGCAAAGAAAACCATGCGTATTAAAAAGTATAATTGAGATAACATTAGACACAACAGCTGAGAGAAAAGAAATGATGCCCAAAACATTCATCTATTTCCCCCGACTTTACAATCTAGCGAAAAAGGAAAACAAACCACTCACACATCTCCCATCAACGATAATACTTCTTCAAATGATCTACGTGCCATGGATGTTTCAGCTCGCTGCCTTCCTCTGTCCGCAACATATAGGTCTCCTCGACTATTCTGACAACTTGGAAAGGACCCTCCCAATTAGGAAAAAGTTTCCCCCATTCTGCTCGATGGCCTGTTGCCTCAATTTTTCGGAGAACCCAATCGCCCACAGCAAATGACCGACCACGAAATCTCTTATCATGGTGGGCCTTTGCTTGCTATTTATAATTGGCCATTCTTATTTTAGATTCCACCCGCTTTTCCTCTAACAAATCAAGATTAGCTGCCCGAACTACATTATTGCGTTCTGTATTATAATGAGATACTTTGTGATTTGTCAAGTACATTTCCACCAGCGCCATGGCCTCAGACCCGCAAGCAAGAGAAAAAGTCGTTTCACTCGTGGGCCCTCTGACTGATGTTCTGACCAGCCACAAGGCTGATGGTAACTTATCCACCCATCTTCCTGCTTTATCTTCAAGATTTCTTTTGAGGGCGTGCAAAACTTGTTTGTTAGCTGCCTCAGCCTGCCCATTGCCTTGAGGGTATGCCACAGAAGATTGCAAATGTTTCACACGCATCTGCTCGCATGCCTTTGTAAACTTCTTAGAAAACTAAGTCCCATGATCGAAACTATAGCCCGGGGTACACCAAAATGACACCAGATATGCTCATGTACAAAATCGATCACATTGACCTCACTGATAGTTACCAAAGGCTTAGCTTATATCCACTTCGTGAAGTAATCCATAGCGACCACCGCGTATTTAAACTTCGAGCGAGCTAACGGGAATGGGCCAATCAGATCAATTCCCCACTTGTCAAACGGCCATGATGCCACCACTGGAGTTTGCTCGGTTGAAGGTAATCGAGGCACATTAGCATAACGCTGACACTTGTCACACCGCTGAACATATGTTTTTGCATCCCACCTTAAAGTAATCCAATAAAAACTTGCAGCCAACACCTTTTCTGCTAGTGACCGCTGGCCCGGGTGCCCTCCACATTTTCCTCCTCGGTCATCTCTGGCCGCACACATCTAAGCAAAGGTCTGGTATAAGACCGCCTGTAAAGGACTTTGTCCAGAATAATATACCGGCATACTCCCTTCTGGATGGTCCGTGCTTCTGATTTATCCTCAGGAAAAACTCCTTGCTCGATGTAATCCTTTAAGTCATCAATCCAGCATTTCGTTGCAGGCTCAATGTCCATGATTACCTCTTTCGCTATATCGCCGGTGTCTCCAAGTATTGATCATGAGCCCGGGATATAGAAATTGAATTTCCTCTTCAGCCATCTTCGAAAGATAATCCGCGCGCATGTTTTCCTCGCGACCAATTCTGACTAACTCCCAGTAATCGAAATCCTTCAGAGTTTCTTTTACCATCGCGCAATACCGAACCAGAACAGGATGATGTACAACATAATCACCCTTGACTTGGTTGACTACCAATTAAGAGTCATAATAAACCACGATCTCACGCACACCGACATCTTGTGCAAGCTCTAGCCCTGCGATCAGAGCCTCATATTCCGCTTGATTATTAGATGTTGGAAACTTGAAGCATAAAGCCTTCTCAAACTCTATATCATGTTCGGGTGGAAACAATAAAAGACTTGCTCCACTTCCTAACTTGCTAGCTGATCCATCCACATACAACTCCCAGCAGTAATCTGGGCGAGGCCATTGAACAGGAACATTTACAATCTGAGGGGACATGTCCTCGTCGGCGAATCCTTGAAACTAGTTTTAGCCACGAAATCTGCTAAGGCATGTGCCTTAATAGCTCATCGAGGCTGGTAGTCAATTTGAAACTCGCTTAACTCTATTGACCAGATGAGCAAATGACCAGAAGAATCCGGCTTATGTAAAATTTTCTTGAAAGGTGTGTTTGTGTAAACAATAATTGGATGTCCAGAAAAATAAGCCCGAAGTTTTCGAGCAGCAACAACAAGCAAGTAAGCCAATTTTTCTGCATTAAAATAGCGCCCTTCCACTTCAGTGAGGGCCTTGGAAACATAATAAATAGGCTTTTGCAGGTTACATTCTTCCCTAACTATAACAGCGGCCACAACCTGCTCTGTGGCCGCGAGATACATGAATAAATTCTCACCCACAATCGGGCTGCTTAACAACAGAGGCTGTCCCAGGTATTCTACCAATTGCTTAAAAGCCTCCTGATACTCCGTTGTCCACTCAAACCTCTTATTCCCTCGAAACACCTTGAAAAAAGGCAGGCACCTTTCCACCGACTTGGAAATGAAGCGACCAAGAGTGATAACTATGTCGTTAAGCTGATGGACATCCTTGATGCATCGAGGAGGCTTCATTGTGATCAACGCTTTGATTTTTTCAGGATTGGCCTCAATCCCAATAGGCCCAATTACCGGTCACGTGCCTGGCACATTTTCTTTAAGTCACAAGCAAAACACGTGCTCTCTGCATAAGCCAGGTCTAAGTAGACTGGGCAGACGGCCAGACTTTGACCGCAATGATTTAGAAGGTGGGCACTCATTTCTCTGAAGTCTAGGGGCTGCATACAACAAGCAAAGGGCTAAATACTTAACGGGCAAGTATATAGCGAGCAGGCTTGCCATGCTCAAATATGCAATAGCTGTCATCTTGAACACGGGCGGTTACCACCGAGAAACTCGCTTCCACAATTCAAGATGTGGCCATTAAGGTGGACATGGCAGTTAATATACCCGCCATACACGCCCCGTCATTGAATGAGAAGTTATTTAGTTCCCCTTGAAGGCTATAAAAATCCTTGGAAAAAAAAGGAGGGAGGTATGTGATTTTCTAACCAAGGCTAAACTCTATCAAATTGTTTACTCCACTAAGTGATTGCTAATTCTTACGCCGGAGAGCATTTGGAGGGAAAGCCCCTGCCTAGTTCATAGTTGTTGTTTGTTTTTCAGGGTTGGGCCTTGAAGGATTTGGATAAATTGAAAGCCAGACATCCAGTTTGTAAAGCCTAGTGTGTCCGTGGATTATTTTGGACACATCAATAATTTTACTAACCTCAGTTTAAATTATTTTTGTTTTATTGACTTCATAACTATTATTTTTGTTCCATCAAATATTTTTATTTAACTAATGTATTTTTGTTTTACATGGCTATTTTTAAGAATTTGTTTTAAAATTTTGTTCCGTAAATTATTTTTATTATTTTGGTAACTTCAGTTTAAATTATTTTTTGTTTTTATTGAGTTTATAACTATTATTTTTGTTCCATCAAATATTTTTATTTTACTAACATATTTTTGTTTTACATATATATTTTTAAGAATTTGTTTTAATAAATTATTTTATTTTACTAACCTCTTATATTTTTGTTTTCTTGACTTCGGAACTATTATTTTTGTTTTAATTACCATTTTTTATGTTTAAAGAGAGAAAAATGTTTAAACATAATGAAAAGAGATGAGATGGTGGTGATGAGAGAAAAAATAGGGAGGAGACGGGAGAGAGAAAGAGAAAAAATAGGGAGGAGATAGGTGAGAGAAAGAGTGAAATGGTAACTCAAAAGTCAATAATTCAAAAGTAAAATTTTGGAGGGAGAAATCTACCTTTGTCATTATATCCCCGTTCTCTCCCCGGTCGAGAGATCCTCTACTTCGCCCAAGAAAGATTTAGGAGGCCCATTACTTCAACTAGTCTCCATGTTCCTCGAACGGATCTCTTAGTTGTTGAGAAGGTTGCCCAAAAGCGGTATATAAGGCGTACCCAGTAAAACTTACAAGTAAACCAGATATAAAGACGGCGACTAGGGTTGCTGGTTCCATTATTATAAAATTTATAGATATCATAACTGCCAACATATGCTTATTTTATTTGAATTCTTTCTCGAATCGTATTCGTTTTGCACAGTGCATCAGACTTTGCACTAGTATAATACACATGAAGCTGATTACGATAATGTATTAATTTGGCTTTATATTTTATATTTTTATATTTTTTTCTTTTACTTGAGCCTTCAAAATTTTAAAAGTTTTATATCAGTTTAAGAAGAAAAAAAAATTATTATTATGTTTTCCGCACTTAACCATTTTGAAATATATACATTAAAAGTCTAATTATCACCACAGTGATAATAGATTGTTATATTTGATATTATGTTTATTAATAAGTCTTCTACGTTGTACATACATATTAGAATAGTAATCACTCACATGTGATTCTGATCCACATGTTTGAACAATATTAAAATTAATGTCTTAGAGAAAAGAAAAAAAATATCCAGAGATATTTATCTTGTTCTTATACACATGATTAAATTAGAATTATAACTCATAATTATTTTAGTGGAGGTTCTACCAACAGGAGAATCTTCTTTATGTATATTTAGACAATTTTTAACTCTTGTATATCTCTATTATATTTCAGCTCTTGTTCCTGTTAACCTGCACTCGCATGTTTCATCTGTACCCTGCCTTAATGGTACCAACTTCTTATAATGGCGTGAGAATGTTGAATTGACTTTGGGTGTTCTTGATCTTGCACTCCAAACTGAAAAACCTTCTGCTTTAACCGTAGAAAGTACAAAAGAGGATAAGGATCTCCATAAACTGTGGAAGAAAAGTAACAGATTGAGCCTCATGTTCATGCGAATACTGATTGTTGCAAATATCAAGACCTCACTTCCTGAAATGAAAGTGACTAGGGAATTCATGGAATCCGTTGTAGAACGATTTAAGACTGCAGATAAGTTCCTTGCAGGGAAATTAATGCCAGAACTCACTACTATGAAGTTTGATGGTGCATGGTCAATGCACAATCATATTATTGAGAGGCAAAATCTTGCAGCTAAGCTTCAGAATTTAGGAATGAAAGTGGATGAGAATTTTCTTGTCCAGTTTATCCTAAATTCTCTTCCTCCACAGTATGTCCTTTTTTCAAGTGAGCTATAATTTCATTAAGAAAAAGTGGACAGTGAATGAACTATCTAACATGTTAGTTCGAGAGGAAGCAAGGCTAATTCAATAAAGTGTTAATGTTGCGCATCTTACAATTCAAGGTGCGAATCATAAGTTTGGGAAAAAGGTTGGAAAAGGCCAGAAAATGGCACCGCCCAAAATAAATAATAACGTGCAACTCCCTCAAGTCAAGGCAAAGAAAGAAGAAATTTGTCGTTTCTGCAAGAAATCTAGACATTTCCAGAAAGATTGTGAGAAACGTCGTAACTGGTTTGAAAGGAAAGGTAATCATTTGGGATTCGTAAGTTTTTCAGAATATAACTTGTTTAATGTGCCTTAAATACATGGTGGTTGAATACATGTGCTAATGTTCATGTTTCTAATTCGATCCAGGAATACCTTACAACCCAAATCATAAACCCAACTGAAAACTTTTTATCTGTGGGAAACGACAATAAAGCTCTTGTCAAAGCTATTGGAATGTATCGTCTTGTTCTTGCAAAATGATATTATTTAAATTTATTTCAAACTCTTTATGTTCCATCTATTTCCCGTAACTTAGTTTTAGTTTCAAAACTTGATTTACAAGGATTTATGTTTGATTTGGTTCTGGAATTCTTGTGGATGGTTTTTACAAATTTACTTTGTTTTCTCCATCCTTACCTGAAACCAAATTGACCCTGCATCATAATGAAGGAACTGTACATCATGTAATGAAAAAAGACTTTTCACTATTGTTGTCACGCCCCAAAATCAAACCCCCAAACTGGAGTCTAAAATCGGGCATGATGGGTTTGCTATTAACACTAAACCACCTGTAAACAGAAAAACCAACAATAACTGGAAGAGCAGCAGCAATCAGGCTGCGCTACTCTATACAACAAACCAATAGAAATTACTATCTAGAGTTATACAAACTCCAACCAAACCATATGCAACAGGAAGACATCTAATCTTCCACCAAAAGAAGGTTACAACATCTAAGAGTTCTATACAAAGGTAGGTCGACAAGACCCACAACTACCCAAAAATAGTAACCACTTGCTCTCCGACACTCCTGAACAGCTCACGATCACTTTCTCGTCTGGCTGTGATCTAAGGAAAACAAATAAACAAACAGTGAGATTTAACTCAATAAGGTTCCACTATACTTATGCATGCTATGAATGGATGCAACATATCAAACATGCCATGATGACAGTTCATATAGAGAGTTTATAACATGTTAAGTAACATTTAATCAATAAACTGTCACATAGATGTAAGAAATACACAATTAAGGATATAAGATTGAGATACATCTCCAATCATCCACTTCCGACCTTATAACCTATTGTTGTTGTAGATCTCATTATTCAATCACTTTCAAGAGTATTAGATTATTAACAACCCGGGTACCAAGTCGACACGAGGCTAAGTCCCTACAACCTCAGCAGTCGTGCCACTAAAGAGTATTACCTCCGCTATGGCCATTAGCGAAGGGTTGGGTCACATAGAGCTCCACACTAGACTCACACTGCCCTTCGCCCCATGTCAAGTCCAGGGTCGCCCTACACTTCCCTAAACGATTATTGTCACATAACAAACACCACCAGGTGTTCCAAGTATTGCTCACAAAGATTATTTATTTATTGACTATTCAAAATTGTAACAAATATGACGAGTTATAAAGTAAACTCGTCAATCACTTAACATTGACAATTCACGTATTTCACACAAGCTTGTTAATCCAAATCCAGTCACAATCACAATTTATAAATATATTCAAAAGTACATATTATTATCAAATAACCAACAATATAACCAATTAATCACAAATTAACCACAAGTAACAATTTAATTCCACGTATAACGAATATTAATCGTGATAATTAGACTATTAACCGTGTCAAAAATGAACATACATAAGCAAGTAGTTCCTTACGAAAAGGTAGAAATTCGCCCGATTAAATTACGTCAAAATAGTTTTAAAGTAACCCACGAGCTAAACCATAAGCTTTCCCGGTGTTGAATTTAAGAAATAAAGTGTAATTAAAAATTATAGAAAAAACCCTCGGTACCTCTGTTCGTTCTCGCGAGCTCTGTTCTCTCAACTCACTTACGGGACTGAATGATGAAGGGATAATAAACAAGCAGATTATATATTGCACTAAAAGCAAATTGGCAATTGTTGGAGTCCACAATTTCGGCTGGTCAACTTGGCAAAGTGAATGAAGGAAATTCATTTCCTATTAACTAAGGATTCCAGCAAATAGTTTAACTTAGATATAGTATAATAATAATATAATATTTTATACTAACGTAATGCATTTGCTAGTAACTAATGTATTATTTTAATATAAATAGACATTTGACTAGTCAACATACAATTTAATATTAAATTAATACCAAAATATTAATAATTCGGTTATTACAATTATAACATTTCGGTTAATATAACATTTTAATATTATAAAATAGTCAACATAATTTAGTCAAATTTATTATAATATTTATATTTATATTATTTGGTATAATATAATTAAAGAAAGTCAACAAAATATTATCCGGTCAATTATAACATGTGTCAAAGTGGACAATTATAAGATAATTAAACTTACTAAAATCTCGAGTGTTACAATTGTGGCATCAGAAGTTGGGACACATATCCGTGAACGACTTCAAAGATTAGTAAAAGATGGGGTTTTATCGAACCTAAATTTTACTGATTATCAAAGTTGTGTGAATTGTATTAAAGGCAAAACAACAAAACACACAAAGAAATGAGCCACAAGAAGTTCAGAGCTTCTTGAAATAATGCATACATATATTTGTGGACCTTTTCATGTTCCAACGTTTGGGGGAGAAGTCCACTTCATCACCTTTATAGATGATTATTCACGCTACTGTTATCTTTATCTATTGTATAACAAATCTGAATATGTGAATTTTGTTCAAATATTCATAACCGAGGTTGAAATGCAATTAGAAAGAAAAGTGAAAATCATAAGGTCTAATAGAGGTGGAGAATTTTACGACAGGTATGACGAAACAGGACAACATCCTAGACCTTTTGCCAGACTCCTTGAACAACTTGGAATTGTAGCTCAATACACAATGCTAGATTCTCCATGGCAGAATGGTGTAGCTGAAAGGCGAAATCGCACGCTTTTGGAAATTGTTAGAAACATGATGAGTCATGCTAAGTTGCTCATTACGTTCTAGACATATGCTCTTCGTATGACCGTATATAATCCTCAAGTAAACAAATTGGATTTGAAAACAATAAGTGGTTTTTTCATTGGTTTTCCTGAAAAATCTAAAGGGTATATAATTTATTGTCCAAACCATAAACTACGAATTGTGGAAACTGGTAATGTCAAATTCATTGATGATGACTTGATTAGTGGGAGTATATTTGTGGAAGATAAGTATGTTCACGAAGTTAGGGTAACAATCCCATTACCCAAGAATCAAACAGACAATGTGAATTCGTCCATCGTTGAACAGTTAAACGTCGAAGGATCACCTGTGGCTCCACTCATCGTTGAACCGATAAACAATGAAGAGCCACAACCACATCAACCACAGCCCCTTAATGAAATCATCATGCCAATGAAGAAATTGTAGAACAAACATAGGAACCGACATTGAGAAGATCTCAACGAGAAAAACGAAGTGTTGTCCATGATGATTACGTTGTTTCTCTACAAGAATCGATTTTGACATAGTGATAATGAAAAACCCAATTTCCTATTCACAAGCCATAACAAGTAATAATTCTGATAAATGGATTGACGCCATGAAGGATGAGTTGAAATCAATGGCAGATAATTAAAAATGAGAACTAACTCATTTGCCGGAAGGACACAAAACAGTTTGGTGTAAATGGGTCTTCAAGACTAAACGCGACTGTCATGACAATATTGAGCAATATAAAGCTAGACTTGTAGCCAAAGGTTTTAGTAAAAGAGACTTGTTCTCCTGTGTCAAAGAAAGATTCTCTCAGAATTATTATGGTCTTAGTAGCTCATTATGACTTAGAGTTACATCAAATGGATGTGAAAACAACATTTCTTAATGATGAGCTACAAGAAGTAGTTTACATGCGTCAGCCTGAAGGTTTTACCTTGGAAGGACAGGAAGACATGGTCTGTAAACTAAAGAAATCCATATAAGGATTTAAACAAGCCTCCCGTCAATGGTATTAAAATTCAACGAAACCATTAATGCTTTTGATTTTGAAGAAAATACTGTAGATCCATGCATATACCTCAAGATCAGTGGGAGTAAGTTCATATTTTTGGTTCTGTATATTGATGACATATTATTGGCAAGTAGTGATCTTGACTTAATGCATGAAACCAAAGCTTATCTTTCTAAAAATTTCGAAATGAAGGACATGGGTGAAGCTTCCTACGTGATTGAGATAAAAATATTCTGTGATAGATCACATGGATTACTTAAACTCTCTTAGAAAACATACATCGAAAAAGTCTTAGAATGATTTGGAATGACAACATGTACTGCGGGCGTTGCTCCAATTCAGAAAGGAGACAAATTTGGTCTCTATAAATGTCCTAAAAATGAATTGAAACGTAAGAAAATGGAAAACATACCCTATGCTTCTTTAGTAGGAAGTTTGATCTATGCACAAGTTTGCACAGGCCTGACATCGCTTTGCTGTTGGTATGTTGGGAAGATACCAAATAAATCCAAGAATTGATCATTGGAGTGCTGGAAAGAAAGTTTTAAGATACTTATAGGGTACGAAGGATTATTGTCTTACATTCAAGAAGTCAGATCAATTAGAGTTGGTTGGCTATTCAGATTCTGATTATGTTGGATGCAAAGACACTCTAAAGAACACTTTTGGTTATGTTTTTCTACTAGCTGGAGGAGCAATCTCATGGAAAAGTGCAAAAGAGTATTATTGCTAATTTCACGATGGAAGCTGAATTTGTAGCTTGCTTTGAAGCTACAAATCATTGCTTATGGCTGCGAAATTTCATCTCAAGATTTAAAGACATGAATTTTGTCTCTGGACCGTTGAAACTCTATTATGATAATGTCACAACAGTATTTTTCTCTAAGCATGATAGATACTCTAAAGGGACAAAACACATGGACCTTAAGTATTTATCGGTGAAACAAGCAATTCAGAAAAAAATAGTTGTTCATTGAGCATATAAGCACAACACTAATGGTTGCAGATGCACTTACGAAGGGGTTACCTCCTAAGACTTTTCATGAACATACTTTAAGTGTGGGTCTAGAGAGAGTGACTGATTATTAATTTATCGTTTGTTATGCTTATATATTGAACTTCTAATGAGATCTTATTTATGACATTCTAAATTTCATTTATATATGTTTCCATATTTTGTATACTTTATGTGAATGAATAATTGATAACAGAAATAGTTCTTGAAGAAAGAACAGTATTGGACCTTTATTTATACCCTTGTTTAAAAGACCTAGTAAATTAAATTATTTATGTTGTAGTACATGGAAGGAACCGCTATGACTCTCATAGATAGCTTGTTTTGCGAAGATATTATGTTAACTATCAAGTTATTAATTTAGTAATTATGTGCGCATTATGTTTCCAAGATTAGCCATTAAATGATTATCACTTTGACCAAGTGGGAGACTGTAAGATATATTCCTTCCAGATTAATAAATTCTTTATATGGTCAATAAGTGAGAATCGCGGTTGATTTGAAATTACTAAATTATAATAAATTTGGTTTGTAAAATGGGTAAGTTTCCTAAATAAACTCTACCTTGATGGACGGTTGAGATTAAAACCCTAAAAGGAATTTGGTCATCCCTTTGCCTATAAAAGAGATGTAATGTCTATCATATTAATCCATTACGTTAAAACCAACTTATTAGGGTTTTAAGCCAAAAGAGAGAAACCATATTTCGCCTCTACTTCTCTATTATACTGTAGATTCGGATCAAGGGCAAATCACTAGAAGCAACATGTCTTCATCAAGTATTTTACTTAGGAGTATTTTGTATGCTATTGTGATTATCATGAAATTCAAGATCTAGGATTTAAGATTAATAACTTTCACTTTATTATTGTTTCAACTTGCACATTTTTGTTTAATTTACATAGGTTGCGACGATAGGCTATATCATGTAGATTATGTACATTGTATGAAGCCTTGTTTCAAGTTTCATTATAATATGGTGAATGTGTTGCTGTGGTATTTGGCTGAATTTCAGTCTTCTTGTGTGTACTAACTTATACTATGGGGTCCCTAAGAGGTGGTCCAGTGGTAGACATGGAGCTTCACAAACTGTAAGGTCTCAGGTTCGATCCATTCACATGCCGTCCTTAGGAGGGAAAAAAAAAGTTATATATAAAAAAAAAAACTTATACTACTGGGGAAGTTATACTCTTAATTATAATTCCATTGATTAACCAATATCATATACATATGGTTGGCAGTTTTATCCTGGGATAATGTTTATGGATGGTACTGTTTCTTTGTTCTCAACATCAATTTCCCACTTGTTCGATTCAATTTGCCCTGGATTATTTTTTTAAATCTAGCACTTAAATTACGCGTGCAAGTAGCTATGATGATTGTCATATCAAAGGCTATGTTCTGCAGCTTGAGATTAGTTTTTTTATAAGCTTATCTTTTCATCAAGTTCAACAGTTCATTTTTTTGCATTGCACATATGGTTTTTATTCCGGCAGGAAGATATTATGAACTTAAAAAAATGCTGTATATTTTCAGTTGGTACAATGGAACTGTTGGGTGACTTTGATGCAACATTTGGTTGCTCATTCTTGTTAGCCTCGAGATAGTGTTTTGTTTTCATGTTTAAACTTAATTATTCAGTTTAAGCTTTTCTTTATTTCCTATTTCTAGTATAGTTTACTGCCTTACTGGTACGCCCTTAATCCTCTCGCTCGTTAGGATCACCTAGCAAGTTGCCCACTTTTAGTCTTGAAGATATAATTTTAACGTGTACTGACTTGTGTGGCAGATTAAAAGACAAATGAAGGTAAACAGTAAACACTATCCAACGTGAGATTAGGAGTCGGCTTTTCAGAGATCTGATGACTGAATATAAGTAAAAAAAAAGTAAATGAAAAGAAGAGGAATGCTTTGACTAATTGACTTATGTATATAAGTCAGTTTCACCCATTATTAGATAGATATTTAATAAACATTTAGATATTTTGAAAACGGATGCATTAATAGTACACATACAAAAAAGAAAAATTAAGTCAAGAGCTCTCATGAAATTTGTCCTGACATACTGATGAGAAAATTTGCTAAATCTTATAGTATATCGAAAGCACATTTTAATAGTCAAAGATATCATGCTGCTGCTTGGGAATGATGGAGTGCAATTTTTTTTATTTTTTTTTTCACTTGACAATTAAGGAGAAATTCTTCCATTCTGAACTGAAACTATATACTCCTATATATATAGACAATGAAACTATATACTTTTCTAAGCACCATATTTTAGCAACTTAACTTTTTTTTTTTTACTCTGTTGATATAAATCACCTCACTCTTCAATTCTTGCTAGAAAAAGACAGTAATCAACTAGGACAGATTTTTTAGCACTTCATACATGCATACTACATCACTAGTGTTATAAGATGTGTTTGTCTATATCACTAGTATTAGTGTAAATAGATGTAAATTATGGGGTTGTTAGTGTAACATTTAGTTCAATGTATCCCTTTTAGGTTACATGTTTTTTGAACAAATATAGTTAAGTAGTCATGTTGATACTATGAAATACATGACTTTAAAATCGTTGTATGGAAGGTGTTAGTGTAAATAGATGTAAACTATGAGGGGTGCTAGTGTAACATTTGTTGTAGTTTATCTTGATTATATATGATGCTGAAAGTGTTGGATTTAGGTGGTAGTGTAATTGATGTAAATTATAGGAGGTGTTAGTATGAATGTATGTAAATTAATAGGATTGTTAGTGTAAATAATTTGCTTTATATATATTTTTTATTATAGTTTTCAGATGCTTTATTATTTCACTAATATGGTAATAATGATTGTAGATTGACGCATACGATCACCATGTTCGTCCAGCTGATGTGTTTGTGAGTACACATAACACTGCTACCTCTAGTGATGACCATCAGTGGATTGATGAAAAGACAAAATCCACATATGTAAGTATAAAAATGTTTAGCGACAGGTCATGCAATACATGTTAATTAGAACGTGGTGAGATCGCACAGCTTGAATGGGACCCTGCTATGTGGTGTATATCGTTGTCTCTAAAGGGCGAAAGAAGAGGGGACAAAGAGTGTTTGTGTTGGGGGAATTTGGGGGAGTTGCCATCTCTGCAGCAATTTTTGGGGCTTCACCGCCAACTGAACTATCACATCTTCATTCCAGATATGACAGTCAAGAAGTGCTGGCACTACGTGATTTTAGTTGGCTAGGTATGAAGAAGTCTTGGCAAAATAGCAAGAAGAACTGTCTATGCAAAAAGAAGAATTGTCTATGCAGAAAGAACACGATGCTAGGTGGGACGCAATGATGGCGGAGATGAACGCAAAATTGAATGCGGTATTAGAGATGCAGATGTGGCACCAACTGCCCCCCCCCCCTCTTAGTATCCCGTCCCCTGAGAGTGTAGCTATAATTTTCTTTTGTGATGGGCATGTGACATTAAAATTTTTAAGACTTAATTTTGTTAATGTTTGTGTAGTTCAATTATTAATTGCTGTTTGAGATAATTGTGGTGTCTTTTTATGCAAAATGAATTTTATTTACAAATATAATCTGCTATTTATTAGGTAAAAGAAACAATTTTTTTTATTTTCTTAACAATTTAGCGACGGAAATTTCGTTTCTAAATTAATCAATTTTATCATTAAAAAAATACTCCTTGCGTTCCAAAATTATCGTCTGAGTTGACTTGATGTATGGTTTAATAAAACACATTTGATTGAATTATTAATATTAGATTGATGTATAATTTACTTTAAAGCACATGTGTATGTGACTCATAATTAAAATAAGATAAAAAAGCAAGGATAAAGTGGTAAAAGTGTTGTACTAAAAAGAAAATTTTCAAATAAGACAATTATTTTGGGACAGCCGAAAAAGGAAAGCAGAACAATAATTTTAGGACGAATGAAGTATTTTTTTTAATGATTTTGCAACGGTACATTCCGTTGCTAAAATTATTATTTTTTATTTTATCTAAAATTTTAGCAACGGACACTCCGTTTCAAATTCGAGACCGAGACATTTAGAAATGACATATCCCGTTTCTAATCAACGGCGAAATTGTCTAATTTCCATAGCTAATTAGCGGAAAATGATTAGAAACGGAGCACTTCCGTCGCTAAATGTTAATTGGCGACGGAAAACGTGAATTTGTGATGGAAATATTTGTTGCTAATTAGTTAAGCGTGACAATAATTTAAGAATGGTGGGAGCTAAAGAGTATAAATTTGAAATAGAAATTACTTTTGAGCCTACTGGATTGGTCTTTAAGAAAAGAATAAATTTGCAAATATGTAAATGGTATTGTTGGTAGAAACTACAAACCATGTCTCGAGGTGCAGGAATCTTTTAGTGCTTCCTTTGCGGAATTTGTACGTACTCTATATTATACAGCTAAATTTACAAAAGAAAATATTTAATAACTTAACATGCGATATTACAAACATTAATATTTGAATAGGGAGAGATTAGAGATATGATGATTACGTACGATGAACCCATTAATTTTTATTTTAAAGAATTGAAAAAGAACAAACATGAAAAATGTTATCCTTGGTTCATGGATTGATTTTATAGATTTTGATTTATAAACTGATCAAAAATATCTAATCAATAGTTAAAAACAATAAAAGACAAGAAATAAGTGGGAAATTGGGCAAATGTGGCCATTATCTGACCTCACCTTTTCCAATTTTCTTCTTTATTTCTCCCATCTTTTTATCTATTGCCAAAGATAATTCATATCTACCTTTTTATTTGGACCATGCTGACGTCACCTATGCCTCCTCTTTATCTTCACAAGTAAAAGCTCCAATGATTTCTCAAAAACTAAATAAAATGAGATAAAAATTATCGATAATTAATGCCTACAATATTTCCTCATCTCTGCATCATATGGTGAAGGGGGTGAATCCTCCCCCCGCCGAATTATGTGAAAAGAGACTGATTATAAGCTGAATTGTATTTCATTTTACACTTCCTCTGTTTTGGGCAAGTAGTCAACTATTCTACTTTCAAAAATTAAAGAATAAAAGTGTCATTTTATTATTAATGAGCTACTAAAAATATTATTTTCTTAAAATGTTTAACGTTCAAAAGATGATTTTTTTGCCCGAAACGGAAGGAGTAAATTGTTTTGGGTGAGGAGTGTAGCCCTTAGTTTATTAAGTATGATATGAATAAATAATCATGGTGTCATTCACATACTTGAGTTGTTTGACTTAATAGTTCACATGTTTTAAAATGATACTCCCTCCGTTTCACTCAAAAATTCTTATTTGAAAAGTCTAATTATTAAGGGATATATTAATATCATTAAGGTTAATTATAATTACAAAAATAGTTAAATACAAAAAAATGATTACAACACAAGTGGAGGGTAAATATAAAATGTTATAGAAATTGTAACTATAATTTTTTAAAGTAGACTCTTAGAATGAAACATCTCAAAATAGTATAGTGCACAGTTTGCCTGGAACGGATAGAGTAATATTTAATGTTATATAAGTATCATTGAAATAAAATTGATAATAATTATAAAAATATTTGAGAATAACCAAAATTTTATTCATTGACATAATTTTTAAAGTGGAATATCCGAAAATAGAATAGTACGTGGACCATGTTTTAGACTAAACAACCATAAACATAGTTAGTTAATGAAGTAGTAATAGGTAAGACATTATATAAAGGAAGACAAGAAATTTGTTGAGCATAGAAGTGCATGCTTTATGATTTATGATATAGATAATTAATTCCAGTACAAGAGGAAAATCACCAACACGTACAAGGAAAGAAAAATCAGAAATATTACAACATCAGCTTAATTCCAATTTGCAGGGTGCGGTTTAGGATGCTGATGAGACTTGCATATCTTTATTAGGGTATGGAACAGCACCACAATAAGTCAATTTGAAATCATTTTAATTTCAAACTGCGACTTCTATGATTTTATTAGGAACGTTAACGACGTTTGCCATAACTTGGTCAATATTAATGTGATCATTGTTTCCATTCTCATTCAACTTGGCAACGATTGGAATCATCTCAGCAACAATGGCACTCAGCTTCACAACGTCGATAATCTGCTCAGGAATTTTTTTCTGCTCTTCCATTACTATAATTTCTTTTGAAATCTTGGGAATATTCTTTTCATTCACAACTTTCTTTGAATTGTACATCACGTAAAGCACCATTTGCAGAATACCAAAGGTGAATCCCAGCACATTCGGAATCTACAAATTAAATACAACAAAATATTATTCAAGGAAAAAAAAAGTTTCCTAGTAATAGTTAACCATGCATAAAATAAACTAATTACCGCAATATTAAAGTCTTTCAGAAGCAGGCCATAGAAGAACCACATTACAGCACTTAGGGTTAGGAAAAATGAGAGCAGAAATGGCATGTACTCCACACTTTTGGTTTTGATAACTTGTCGCTGCAAAACATGTGAAAAAAATATATTAGAAACTAAAGCTATTAAACTGGAAAGGCGAAATATATATATGCGCTGCTTAATAATTAATTACCACAACTCCCAAAGGTGCAACGAATACGCTCAAAGCAAAAACAAGGCAAATCCATCCAACTACGTGGACACGGATAGTTCCGTGTGCAAGGAAGTGAGTTAGCACCACAATTAAACCGAACCCAACAATGTTCATCAGCACAATTAGCTTCACGCTTTGAAACTGCAATAATTATCAGCTCAATCGTCAAGAGAGAGAGAGAGAGTGATTTGAATTACTAGTGGAATCAGAGTGTATTAAAGATGATATATATAATAATTAATTTTGTCACATAACTACGAACCCTGGTTTGCTTTGGAGCGTAAAAGAGGAAGAAGCCAATATAGATGGTCTCGACGACACAACCAAATGAATTAATAGTGATGAGAAGCATGGCGTCGGGTTTGAGCATAGCATAGTACATCCAAAGCATCGCACTGAACAAGGCGACCACATATGGAACTGATTGAAACCCTTCAGTTGATTTCCTCTTGTACACTTGATAAAACGTTGGCCTTCAAATCGAGAGAAGATAAATTATTAAGTAAAGGGATAAGACTAATGCAAAAGACTGAGAAATTTTAAAAGGCACAAAGCAGAAAGATCACTTACAGTGGTGCAAGAAACACGCAGAACGAAACTATGTTGCCTACAACAACATAAGTAGAAAAAACTTAGCAAAAGAAAATAGAAGAAACAGCTATATATAGAAGAGTGTTTAAGCGTGCATGCGCATGTAGATGTCATGCATTTGTTTTTTTCATGCACACGTAAATGGTTGATAAAGAAAAGGTGAAAATGTTCTCATATTAAACCCAATTTTGTTTCATCATGAGTAAAATAAAATAATAATAAGAAGAAGAAGAAGAAGAAGAAGAAGGGGAGAGAGTGAAGATGGAGAGGGAGATATACCCAGAAGGCCAAAGGCAAGGGTCAAGTGAGCATGTAACCCAGACATATCTAAGCTAGCTCCTTAAGAAATTAACAACAATAAGTTTCTCTCTCTCTCTCTCTCTCACACACACGCACACACTAACACTGAGATTAGTAGTGTAACGCCCCAAACTCGGGTCCCACTACATGGGCCCACAGCTGGCCACGTCACTACAAATTCGAACTTAAATTAAACACTAAATTAAAACGATATCTAACTAAAATTACAAAAGTCTCCAATTAAATACAGTCATCCAAAATAAAATTTAGAACAAAGTCTTCAAAAATTTCATCTGCCATCATTAACTTCCAACACATAATATTTATAACCTAGAAATCTTGATTCTTCGCCGGTATCCTCTACCTCAAACTTAGCTTTTAATTTCGACCTTGAAGAAGAGGATTGTGAAGGGTGAGCGAACAAAGCTCAGGAAGATCATACGTCGCCTCCGGTTTCTAAGGAGGGGTGACTCAAAGAATAAACATGATATCTCGTAAAACGAGTTTTAGATATTTGACAAATTGTAAAATCAAAGATAGGTAACTAAAAGCTTAAAAATCTCTTTTTAAAAAGGAGAGTTTCAAACAGAACAAATATGGATCAAACAAGTTTGTCATTACTGACTGTCCCATACCAGCCAGTAATAACCGAATATCAAAATATTTATTTAGATCACATAAGGGTCTTTTGACCAAGAACCAAATCCCCCGAAGGGTACACAAATCCCCCGTAGGGTACACGAATCCCGTAGGGTACACAAATCCCGAAGGGTACACGAATCCCCGAAGGGTACAATATTAAGGTATATCCGGATAACCGCACTCACAGCCAGCCAGTGGTGCAAATTTCAATTATTTCAAATGTTGTCACGAAAATCCCCGTGACGGGTTGTTCATACTTAGTGATCATAAATAATTTCAAAAACATAAATAGTACTGTTAACGTACTATAATCAAAACATAATTAATATCAAAGTTTGTCATTTTCAATACCAAAGAGCATACTGACAAAATTTACGAATACAAATCAAATTTCTCAATAACAAGGTATTTCATAAAAATCAGAGTAGACATGAGTATTTGCGAAAACGAAGGCATAACGAAGATTTTCAATAACGCAAACGACGGAGTCAAAGCAACTACCGACACGAGGTCGGGCATGGCAAATGAAGGAACGAAATTTAAGAATAGCGGAAGCCTAACATAAAAGTATTTTTATACTTTTCCAAAATACCTAGAAGAAACGTAATCCCTTACCTCGAAATGCTTGACGAAGGTAATATCCGTGAACACGCACGTTCGTTCCTAACCTTGCGTGTCCAACTCTAAAATCAAATATACAAAAATCACTAAACTATAATTGTATCAATTAACACCTATTTATTTCTAATAATAATAATGATAGTTGTAATGTTTATTAATTAAATTTTATTTATCCTACTAATCACGCACACACAAAAACAAGGTATCGTTGGAACAAAACAAAATTTTATTTTATTATTATTATTATTATTATTATTATTATTATTTATTTATTTATTTTATTTATTTATTTTTTTTAAACCACCGAAAGTACACTGTTAGAACAATACATTATATATATTTATATATATAATAATTCAAATCAAAAATTGCAACAAGTCTAATCATGCGAGACAATCACTGTACAAGGCCGCATTGATTGAAGAAAAAAATACATTTTTTTTTTTAAAAGCAGCCATCAATCACATACACGCACCGCATACACTACTGCCACACACACTGAGTGAACGGGGCATGTTTGAAGGCATAGACACACTTGAATATCAAACTTAAACAATTGATCATTCTTTATACACATATATTCCTCCATTACTATTCATCTTAATATGTATATATATGTAATCAAACCAGCCGCCCACACTGCGGAATAAAAAAAAAATAGACTATTACCTCAGCCGCCGAGCTCTCAGTATTCTGCCTTGGCCGCCGCTTTCCTCTCTCTTCCGTTCTTCTCTTTTTTTTTTTTTTTTACTCGGTTAACGATAAAAGGTGTTCTCTACCTTTAACCTTTTATTTATATAGGAACCTTATTAGGTTTTCTAACCCTATTATGAAAAAGGGCCAAGACCAAATTCTTAATTGGGTAACATTATTAGGGAAAAGTAATAAATCTTAGTCATAAGTGGGCCAAGCCCAACCCAATTTAATTAGTTACTTATTAGGTTTAAAGCATTAATTTAATGCAATAATTATAACATTAATTATGTAGGTTCCAAACGATCGAAATATTAATTAATAAAAAAAATTAATATTTTTATTAAAATTATCGGGTATTACACTCTCACCCCTTAAAAGAAGTTTAGTCCCTAAACTTATGCACCTACTCAAACAAAGTCCGGGTACTTTTCTCGTATCCCTTTCTTGACTTCTCAAACGGTGTCCTTTCAATTAGTCTAAAAAAACCCGATTAAGATTTCAGTCAAAACGAATTATCTAGTCACTTATATACGTCCATCGAAGCTCAAAACCCACAAATACGTCAAATGAAGCTCAAATCCAATATTTAATGATTTGCATATTTTTCTTTCTGAATGACTCCTACAGCCTAGTGGACAAATCACGAAGGTCCAATTTTCAAGAAAACTCAAATAAGTTATGATAATTTTTATTTATTTTATGAGTTTGAATATTAAGGGTATTATATTCTCTCCACCTTCAAGGAATTTTGTCCTCCAAATTTTCCAAACCTCGAATTGCATAAATTGTCCATCACGCTTGTTGTGCACTCTAACTTTTTACTAGCACGAACGTTGTCTGATGTAGGAAATGAAAACTCATTATTGAGAACCCAAGATCTCTTAACAACCTTCCACATTCCAACTATTTAATACCTTGAATTGAGTCGATCATAATTCTAAGGTTTAGCACAAAATGAAATTCACACTTATTGCCAACTCGATTATTAAGACATCCACAAATGAAGATCTAAACCTTAAGTTTCCACTAAATCATAACCTAAGTTCTCCTCGAACACTTTTAAACGAGCACCTTATTGTTTTATCAAAAGAACTCCTTATTCACACATAAATATTATACTTAGATTCCTCATTATCATTCTTGTCAAACACTCTCTTATCACATCAAAAGAACTTTCAATACCTTAATAGAGTATAGTGTAAGTCGTACTCATGCAAAATTTGTTTCCAAGGCTTTCCACAAGCTACCACAAATCTTTGAGATTAGTCTACAGTACCATCGAGATCAATACCCAACATAACCTGACGTCAATATTTTCTCTCTCAAGACCAATAATATTGTTCTTAGATGTTGTTCAAACTCCTTCTAACCTTAGAGTCAAAACCAAGTTATCATCAATAAACTGAGTCAAACATCGATCGAAAACTTTTTAAAAACCTAATTCATTAAATCCTTAAATGTAGCTAGGGTCTTCAAAAGTGACTACCAAAAACTCAAGTTCCCTTGTCCTAAAAGTAACCAACCAATTGTCATCCCCAAAATTACGTCAAAATCCTGAAAGCCCAAAGGAACCAAATCGACAAGCATCTTACTACCCTCAAACTCAGAGACCAAGATCAAAATACTTAGGTTGCTAAAATGGATGCCGTAGCTAACGCGTAGTATTAACTTCCGAATTCTAAGGTGATGATTTTATAAGCCATACCCAAAAATTACTTCAAAATCCTCGAGGCCTAAATGAACCAAATTGGTAGGCCTCTCTCTACCCTCAAACTTAAAGGCCAAAATCCAAATACTAAGGTTACTAAAGTGAACCCATAGTCAATGTGTTTATACAAGATCAACTTCCAGATTTTTGAATTAATAATTTATAATCCATGTAAGTGTGACAAATATTATCGAGTGTGAAGCACTAGAATTAATAAAAGCTTAATCATTGCAAAAGACGTGACATCCACCACCACGTCATGGTCACCTAAGTATACATGGGTAACAAGATGGTACGATACTTAATAGGGAATCAAATTTGTTATCTAACACTTGCTAAATAAGAATGGTGCATTTCCTCCACACATATCATAACATAGTAGGACAAGGCTCCTCTAGCAATTCTCAACCTCAAATATATATACCTTGTGCGCATCAAACCAAGACATAATTAAAAGTGACAAAATAAAATAATTTCCTTCAAAGAATATAACTATATCTCTTCGACTTTCAAAATTCAATCATTTTCGAGAGTAGTTTACTCGAGCTCTCCAATTCTATATTCAATTTGTCCATAAATGTCTCATCCCCCAACATTCTCTAGTAGGGCATCCAAAGACCGCCATAGAAACCAATAATCAACAAGTTAATTAAATGAGCATATCCACCATAAAACTAAATTAGGCTCATAAATTACGTAATTATACTAAATTTATCGAATTCCAAAATCGCAACAAAAGCTCATGACATAAGTTTATTTGTCTTTATGGCTATCGTCACTAATCTTGCCATTCCTAAAGTATATAAATCATAATGAATCCCCAAGTTTCCAACAATGTCATAAGTTCTAATGAAGTAACAATACTAATTTCTACACGAGTAATCGTGAACTTTATTCTAAAATCATTTCTTAAGTTCAAAACGTAATTAAGAGTAATTTCATTACCCAAACATAACCTAAGCCCAAGTAAAGATTTCCTAGAAGTTTCTTAGTGTACGTCATCCCCACAGGTAATCAACAACGTATTGGCCCTAATCAAAATGAAATAAAACCATAAACTTAATGTTATGATCATAAACTTAGTAGTACAAGGTAACCAATAATAAAACTCATAACCCTAACATACCATCATTTCTTATTTCCAACAAATTCTAAACCCAAGACTTATCGGATCTGAAGCCTAAGCTCTGATACCAATCTGTAACGCCCCAAACTCGGGTCCCACTACATGGGCCCACATCTGGCCACGTCACTACAAATTCGAACTTAAATTAAACACTAAATTAAAACGATATCTAACTAAAATTACAAAAGTCTCCAATTAAGTACAATCATCCAAAATAAAATTTAGAACAAAGTCTTCAAAAATTTCATCTGCCATCATTAACTTCCAACACATAATATTTATAACCTAGAAATCTTGATTCTTCGCCGGTATCCTCTACCTCAAACTTAGCCTTTAATTTCGACCTGGAAGAAGAGGATTGTGAAGGGTGAGCGAACAAAGCTCAGTAAGATCATACGTCGCCCCTCCGGTTTCTAAGGAGGGGTGACTCAAAGAATAAACATGATATCTGTAAAACAGAGTTTTAGATATTTGACAAATTGCGAAAATCAAAGATAGGTAACGAAAAGCTTAAAAATCTCTTTTTAAAAAAAAGGAGAGTTTCAAACAGAACACATATGGATCAAACAAGTTTGTCATTACTGACTGTCCCATACCAGCCAGTAATAACCGAATATCAAAATATTTATTTAGATCACATAAGGGTCTTTTGACCAAGAACCAAATCCCCCGAAGGGTACACAAATCCCCCGTAGGGTACACGAATCCCCCGTAGGGTACACAAATCCCCCGAAGGGTACACGAATCCCCCGAAGGGTACAATATTAAGGTATATCCTGATAACCGCACTCACAAAGCCAAGTGGTGCAAATTTCAATTATTTCAAATGTTGTCACGAAAATCCCGTGACGGGTTGTTCATACTTAGTGATCATAAATAATTTCAAAAACATAAATAGTACTGTTAACGTACTATAATCAAAACATAATTAATATCAAAGTTTGTCATTTTCAATACCAAAGAGCATACTGACAAAATTTACGAATACAAATCAAATTTCTCAATAACAAGGTATTTCATAAAAATCAGAGTAGACATGAGTATTTGCGAAAACGAAGGCATAACGAAGATTTTCAATAACGCAAACGACGGAGTCAAAGCAACTACCGACACGAGGTCGGGCATGGCAAATGAAGGAACGAAATTTAAGAATAGCGGAAGCCTAACATAAAAGTATTTTTATACTTTTCCAAAATACCTAGAAGAAACGTAATCCCTTACCTCGAAATGCTTGACGAAGGTAATATCCGTAACACGTACGTTCGTCCTAACCTTGCGTGTCCAACTCTAAAATCAAATATACAAAAATCACTAAACTATAATTGTATCAATTAACACCTATTTATTTCTAATAATAATAATGATAGTTGTAATGTTTATTAATTAAATTTTATTTATCCTACTAATCACGCACACACAAAACAGTGTACTGTTGGAACAAAACAAAATTTTATTTTATTATTATTATTATTATTATTATTATTATTATTTATTTATTTATTTTATTTATTTATTTTTTTTAAACCACCGAAAGTACACTGTTAGAACAATACATTATATATATTTATATATATAATAATTCAAATCAAAAATTGCAACAAGTCTAATCATGCGAGACAATCACTGTACAGTGCCGCATTGATTGAAGAAAAAAATACATTTTTTTTTTTTAAAAGCAGGCCATCAATCACAGTACACGCACTGCATACACTACTGCCACACACACAGTGAACAGTGCGGCACTGTTTGAAGGCATAGACACACTTGAATATCAAACTTAAACAATTGATCATTCTTTATACACATATATTCCTCCATTACTATTCATCTTAATATGTATATATATGTAATCAAACCAGCCGCCCACACTGCTCGGAATAAAAAAAAAAATAGACTATTACCTCAGCCGCCGAGCTCTCAGTATTCTGCCTTGGCCGCCGCTTTCCTCTCTCTTCCGTTCTTCTCTTTTTTTTTTTTTTTACTCGGTTAACGATAAAAGGTGTTCTCTACCTTTAACCTTTTATTTATATAGGAACCTTATTAGGTTTTCTAACCCTATTATGAAAAAGGGCCAAGACCAAATTCTTAATTGGGTAACATTATTAGGGAAAAGTAATAAATCTTAGTCATAAGTGGGCCAAGCCCAACCCAATTTAATTAGTTACTTATTAGGTTTAAAGCATTAATTTAATGCAATAATTATAACATTAATTATGTAGGTTCCAAACGATCGAAATATTAATTAATAAAAAAATTAATATTTTTATTAAAATTATCGGGGTATTACAAGTAGTGTATTGAGAAATGCCAAGGCTTGCTATTCAATCTCTTTGGTGGTTCATAAGTCCTGGGCAAGTGCCCCATTTATATAGGGAAGGGAAGGGAAGGGAAGGGAAGGGAAAGAGTAGTGGAGTAGGGACATTCAACACTGTCTGCATGCTTTGTTGAGATTAGCTGATTAGGAGAGATAATGGATGCACAGTGAGTGGGCAGTCATTATTTTTTACGGACAATCCCCCTTCTCGGATAAATTTATCTCTACTAGCTACTTGTACAGTTGTACTATCAAGTGTTCATTTCAAAATATTTTATCTAAACAATTTTGAAAATTAACTTGGTACAAATTTATAATTACCATTTAATTAACATACTTATAATTTATTGTGTCTTTAGTAATAAAATTTCAATCACTAATGCAACCTAATGAATAATACCAATAATTTTTTTTGAAATTTTTTACATAAATAAGTAATTAAAGCTGTAATTTTTTTTGCTCAAAATCTGATCAAGTTGACAAAAAACAAAATAGATAGACTATAACAGTTAGAGACTTGGTATGGTTCATTTTTGTGACGGAGCAGCATTTTTCAATTATACGTAGTAATAAAAAGTTATATAAGCAAGATGGTGAGTTATGGTGCAAATATTTGACGTCCTCATGAAATATGAACCCAACCACTTTGGTAGAATCTAATATATATTTGAAAACCATCCGCATAGCATGATGATGTGACCGGTGCAGCCAAGTCTTTATAAAATTGTTATGAGCATTTAATTATTTTTCAAAATTGTAATTAATTGTTGATCTCTCACAATACCGCTAGTCCAATGAAATTTGTATACGCGGCGGGGACATGCATGTTGGCGTTGCTAAACGAATTGCTAGCTCGTTAACTAACGGTCAAGCCACGTATCCAACAATTAATATGAATTATTCAACTTATTAACTGTGTCACTTCATTATGTTTCTTTTGCTTATACCAAATATTGTAAAGTATCAACCGAAATACTAAGAACAACTTCCCCACTATTCATATTCATAATTTAATTTATAGTCCTAAAAGGTTTCTTTGCGTACGTAATGGCGTTATGAGGCGAAATATATTATATATATTAGATAAGTTTGTTGTATTAAATTAAATTATTAAATACAAGCACACCTCAAATTTATTAGTACATTTTAGTAGCTTTATTATGGGTAGGTGTGCCAGAAACCAAATGGATCCCACTACGCACTTTCTTAGTGTTAACCAGCAATCCAATTGGTTTTAAGGATTACAACTCTGATATTTCAATTTATGGCAGTTTTTGATGCTTTTTGTGTTGTTAGATACGGGATACCTATTCACATTTGAAGAAGGCTTGAAGCCAATCTAGAATGATTCGTGGACTGCCATGTCAGCATCAATAATAGAGTGGGACCTGCAGTAGCATGTGGGTCCCTTTGCTAGCTATGCCACTACAACCTTTGCACTGATTAGACATAAAAACCAAGATGTGCTTTGGTAAGCTTATCCAACTTTGATGCAAGGGGGAAGGAGGAGGCCGTAGTGTAAAGGATTTCATTTCATGGCATGGCTACTAATCTTGTTTCTCTTTTGTGATTACTTCTGACATATCTGGAGACCAATGAATTTCCCACTCAAAACACACACTTCTTCAACTTTAATTAACTGATCAGTGATCCACCACCCCAATTACCCTCTTTTTTTTCTTTCTCAATTTTAATTTAATTAATTAATGTTTCCAGGTTGCAAGTTGCAACTTGCAACTTTCTCTATCCCTGTATGTTCGGATCCACTGGCCATGTAAAAGCAAGAAATTGATTTTATTTTTTTTTAAGAAAATAATCCAACTGATGTGCCCATCACCAACCCTATCGAACTTTACAAGCCAAACTATACATGCACCTACGTTAATCAGGTCTACCACAAGTCTATTTAAAAATTAATAAAATAATATTCATGTCTAGTAGTAGTTGGTGACCATTTATAATTAGTCACACAAACCCGGGTTGAGAGTATTACACTTAATATTATATATCGTTACAATAGATTCTCAAACGAGTGACTCATAATCTCGCAACCCTAATTGCTATAAAATAATCTCAACTTTCTGAATATATTCCAAGAATTTTGCAATTTTGAAGCTTAAACCAGCCTCAAATAATAAGATTTCATATAGGATCTTCGAAAGGCGTACGTGCTTTAGATTCCTCACCTACTAGTACTATAGTGCATATCCCGAGAGAAGAATTGAATGATGGATTGATTTCCATTTCCCACTTGCGGCATCTTTTTGTTAGTGTGGTGGTGAGGTACTCATTATCTCTGCTAATCAGTTGATCAAATACTAATAATCAGACGGTCAACAAGAGGGTTAAAGCATCAAAATTTGGTTCATGTTGCCTCACCCATATATAGCACAAGTTTTTTATACTCCTTCAGCCTTGAGGTTGACCATCTCCGAATTCTCCTCAACCTGCCCTCCAATTTCTACATTTTCCATAAAGGGTTCATTAACGTGCAGGAATCAGGATCCGAAATTTTGATATTCTAGTTAGAGCATCACCCCAATACCAATGAGAATCTAAAATAAATTAGATATCACCAAGGACTTATACTGTTTTTTAAAGTAAAATAAAATTCATTGCAGCTTTGGATGAGAGGTGTGGTTATAACGTGTTAATCAAATATTTTCATATCGTGGATAACAATGTTAATTTTTTATATTCTATTTAAGAGTGTAAATATATCATAGTTAACATTTTTTTATTAAATTTTTTTTTCTATTGGTTGTTCCTTATTTTATTAATTACTAATATATATGTGTCCGTATCATAGGTACGGTGTCGGTATGAGATAAGTTCAATGAATGGTCGGGATAAACAAAACTCTGACAAAGTAATTCAAACAAAACCCACAACTGAATGTTTTATATGTAATTGTAGAGGGGTAACTCGAACATAACTTATAACTGAGGGTTCATTTGTAACTTACATACTTATGAATCAATCTAAATCGTCAGTTATATTTAATACAATTTGATCAGAGCCACCAATTAGACCATGAACTCTTTTATAATATAGATTATTATTTTTTGTCAAATTTCATTTTAACAGTGGGATGAATGCAAGAAAAAGTCAAATCCACATTTACATTATAGAGGTCCGGTTTAATTGAATGTAAATAAAGAAAAAAATTGTCACATAAATTCAAATTCACATTTGCATTGGAGATGTATATTTTAATTGAATGTGAATAAAAATAAAAATAAATTAAAAAATACCACATATAATTGAAAGTGCTAATTACACAACCACATAAAAACAAATCCACGTAATGATGCTCTTAGAGCATCTCCAACCCATACCCCTTTTCTTCAATTTGGGGGTTCAAACCACTTCCAAACTACCCCCAAACCCCTTTACCAAATTTGGGGTAGTGAATAGTTCTACCCCAAATTTGGGGTTGCACTATTCATACACCAAATTTGGTATTGGTGGGGACCTATGATATATATTAATTTTTAATGTATTATTAAATCTCAAAATTATTAATAATATAATATTCTTAATTTAAATGTATTAAAAACTAATAAATATCTAATATTAGATAATATAAATAATAATATAATAAATAATAATAATAATAGGTATTTTAAATTATTGAACATTTTTAATTCAATAATTTATAATTAATTAACATTTTTCAATCATTTGTATATATTATATAAAAATAAATAAATAAATTATTATTATACTAATTAGAGAACACTAATTTCACATTAAAACTAAAAAATGCATACATATTAAAATTATTAGAACATTTATAAACTTAAAATTATTAGAACATTTATAAACATTTATTTGCAATTTTTGTTATATTTTGTATTGATTGTCATTTTTTTAATGGTATTTTCAAGTGCTTGTATGTTTATTAAATTATATTTCTTCAATTTAGTTTAAAAATTACTAATTTAAAAATATTAATTATGACGTAAATAATATTATAATTATAAAATTATTTAATATTCTAAAATTATTAATTGTGCAATCTTAATAATAATTATTTAAAAGGTTAATAATAAATTAATATACATGTTGATAAATAAAGTAAAAAAAATAAAAATATAATATGCTAAGGAATATTCTATTTGTGGAGAGATTTGTGGTTATGAGTTGGAGTTAGAATAATGTTTGGTGCTAAAATAGATCAAATTTGAGGTAAAATCTAACAAAATTTAAGGTACAATGTTGAAGATAGTCTTAGCCATTGGAATAATGCTTGTCAATTGATAGATTTAGATTGAGGAGACTTTGTTAGAGATTTCCATGACTATTGCTAAAATTTAGGAGACTTCGTTTCCTTAAGTTCAAAAACTCTATATCAAAAACTTAAAAAAGACAATGTTACATGTATATTCTATAAGACAAATATTTATGATGCGACTTATCGTGTGTAGGTGGACTATAGGTGTGGGCACGGGCCTTAAGTTCGCGGGCATTGGCAATGCCCATCATAGGCTCATCGAGTAACGGACATCAGATTTAAATGTTCAGTTTTTTTTTTTTTTTTTCCTAAGGGAGGTATGAAGTGATCGAACCCGAGACTCACACTTTGTGGCTTCACCATCGACCACCCCAGGGGCTTTTCTTTTTCTTCATATAGAGGATCAGTAGTGGTTCCCCACTTACCCCCTTGGTGACTCGAACCCACGACCTATTAGGTATGGGTGAAACGTCTTACCACTAAGTTGCGCTTACTTGTCATGTTCAGTATTATTGATCAGCTCACGGGGATTAGTGGACGGGCTTTGGACGAGCACGGGCAAGCACGGGCTTCAGCCCATCTGTTCATATATTTAAATAATTTTATTGTTTAGCCATTCAAATTTTTCCCAAAATGAAAAAGATGAAGTGATGACTTGCGAATTAAGAATAAGTCAATAAAGTGTGTCGCATGTCACTAACTTGCATGAGAATAGAGGATTAAGTTTGAGGTTGAGTAATTAAAAAAATGGGATTTTAGACTTTTAGTAATAAGTTTATATGTATTATTATATCATAAGAAAATTGAAAGGGTGATCCGCCATATGCTTCATCGTTTTAGCAGTTCAACTTAGTTAAAGTATTATACTTTTAAGTTTTAAATTAAATAAATAGAATTTGGTTTAGACCTATAATTAAAATTTTAAAAAAATTATCATATACGAGGACGGGTCGGGCTAGTCATAACAGGAAGGGAGTATCTGAAGGCTCAGCAGTGCTCGAGACTGCGAGCATTTGACTCATCTAATGCCCAGTACTATATATAGCCCATGGACATGAGCTCTATGAGCTGGGTATTGACAAATCTTGCTCACCTCTAACAGGCTAAATTATAAAAAAACAATATTTCATCTTACGAATAAGTGGGCATAAGACGGTCTTCAAGGAACTGCGCAAAGTCTCTAACTTTATTGATCTAATTGGTTGATCTTGTACGTACCCATGGCCTGATATGGTTAGATGGGCTAGCCCAGGGAAGAGCTAGCTCTAGCAGATTTTATGTAAATAGGCTGGGTCCCCACCACTCACATGGCTAAAATGGATGGCCCATTGAAAGTCATCACTTGTTGAGGAAAACTGGGGGAAGACCTAGTTATTGTTGCTACTCGATATGCACAGGTACTCAATTGATTGGTGTTCTATTATTCATGTATGGATATGGATCTTGGACTTGTGGTATATGTGCTGGGACTTCAAATTTTAATTTGCATTAAATCAAAGCAAAAGTTGTATAAATAGTGGTTCTTTTTTTTTTTTTCTATTGTTCCACAAAATCAAAAAAGAAAGAGGGTAGCGTACACGTGGGACAAGTAGTCATATACAAAGGGGTAAAAATTAAAATGTTGCACCACCTGTAGTTAGGCCAAATGTCAGTGCCCCCCCCCCCCAAAAAAAAAAAACAAACAAACAAAAACAAAAGACATTTGACTATTCTCCATGCCACCCCTTCTGTCATTTTGGCAGTTCATTTTGATGGTTTGACTAGTTTTTCAAACGGATTGGGCAATAAACATTGGGTAGAAGGATTGATATGCCCACATTAAATTAAAATGACGTAATTGTCCCTCATTAAACTTTATCTACTACCAAACACTGTGTGTTTGACGCATAAACACACTCATTTATACACATGAGAACGGATCAAAACAATAACATATTGTATACCACGTACCCAAAAAAAGGTTCGAAAAATTGGACATTGTTGTTGAACCAATTTGATTGCATTGGAAGAGAAAGGGAAGAAGAATAAGGGGTGAAGTAGAAGATGCCGTCATCCAATGGATTTGGTAAGCTGACCATTGGAATGGGTGGTGTCTTAATAATCATCAATCGACAGACATTGGGCACTTGTTTTCTATGACAGGGATGGAATCGAGTAAATGTAGAAGATCCAGGGTTGGGTTGAAATGAGTCGTGATTCGTTATAACCCAAAATTAATGGATCGAAATGTGTAATGGGTCAGAATGGGTCGACTCATTCAATCCACAATTTCTCATCAAAAACTTACATTTATATAAAAAAAAAAGGGTCGAAATGGGTAATCGACAAAAGGATCACCCTAAGATGATCATCTAATGGCTATTGAGTTTTTGATACGAGGAACTTATCATGAATTCACTGATTTTTGTCGCTTCCGTTATTGCTGCTGGATTGGTTGTAAGGCTTGCTTCTATTGGACCTGGAGTTGGTCAAGGTACTGCTGCGGGCCAAGCTGTAGAAGGTATCTAAATGGGTAACATGTTTGATCTGCTTTAACCCAACCCAAATCGATCAGTTAATTTTTTTTGGGTTGAAATTGGTAACTTATTTCGACCCAAAAATAAATTTAATGGGTCGGGTTTGGTGGGTTAGCGCGCTTTGAGTTGTAATTGTCAGGTCTAGTATCACATAGTAATACCCACCAAACAATATGACTCGATCATGACCCATGCGTTTATTATTTTGTGGTTAGAGCTGGTGATTGGGTGAGTCGAGTCGAAATGGGTAACGGACCGTGACCCAACCTTAATAGCCCAAATATTAAATGAGTCAAAATAAGTAACGGTCAAAACGGATCGACCCGCGCCTTTTCCACACAAAAAACTATGCATTTATATAACAAAAAATAACAGATCATAATGAGTAACGAATCCGACCTGCTTTAAACGATCTAATGCAATGCGCTAAAAATTAACTAGTCATTTTGGGTCGTGTAATTTTCAAATCGGGTTAGGTGGTTAGCGGGTTCTTGATTGTAATTGCAAGGCCTTGTTGTGGTGAATAAAATAAAGATTAGTAAATAGCGTATTTATTAGAGCTTACCGCTTAAGTTTGAGGTTACTGTCTTCTCCTTAATTTCTTGGATAAAATACCTAAAAATTATTCTTTTATTTAAAAAGTCTCAAAGTTAAACTATTAATACCAAAAAGTAAAAAAATTAACGCTTATTCTAACATCATTAGAGTATGAGGTTTTATTTGGAAAAAAAAACTTATTTTTAACTTCAATGATTTTAATGATTCAATATTTTAGATAAAATAATAATAATAAAATTAATAATAATAATAATAATAATAATAATAAAAGAAACAACAACAACAACAAATAACTTACTATTAATAATAACAATAATATTTAAAAAATTGCTACTAATATTAATATTGTTATTAATAATGTTATTATTATAAATAATAATAATAATAATAATATCATTATTATCATACTCTGACTACTAATATTACTACCAAAATTTTATAAAAGTGTAAAGGTTAACCTTTTAAATCTTAATATGAAAAGATTAATTTTAAATTTTATAGATTAAATAGTTGTTTTGAGATCATTGTGAAATTAATTTTAAATAAACTTTTGTATTTAATACTAATAATGTTAATGAAGAACAATAATATTACTATTATAATAATAGTAATATTTTTATAATAATAATAATAATAATAATAATAATAATAATAATAATAATAATAATAATCAATACAATTCTTACCATCATTGTTATAAATGAAATGAAAAAATAAATTTTCGTTCAAATGAAAGTTTTTATTATAACTGTTCGTAGATATGTTAAGTTTTGAAATTTTTAGTATCAAAATTATGATTTTGTGACTTTTTAAATACATGAATTATTTTTGAGTTTTTTGGATATGAGAATTTTTTTTTGGTGAGGCTAGTTGGTATTTTCTCTTTTATCATAATTACACCAATGTGACATACACAGTTTAAAAAGCTGTGAAAGTGAAAAGGATAAAAGAATATGGGTTGACGCGGCATTGACAAATTGAATCCAAAATTAGCATCCGACACGCACGCTTGTCATCGATCAAAAGAGCTTCAAACCTGATGTGTGGTCTTGTCTTGGGGCCTGGGCACAAGCAAGTTTTACGCTCCTTTTCACCGCGTCTCTCTAAACTCATGTCTCCTCCTTGCTCTGCTTCACACTAACTGAGACTAACACGGTCTTTTTTAAAACGAATTGAACGCCAGCACAAAGAGCTGATTAGATACGCCAACAAAATTTCTTACTCAATCGTCCGCTGGCAAGACTAATTGCTTATTGTGATTTTCTGGATAAATAGCTATCGAGGTAGTTTTGTACTCCCTTCGTCCATAAATTATTGTTTTAGTAGACTTGGCGTACGCTTTAAGAAAATATATTTGATTTGATTATTAATATTAATTTGATGTGTAGTTTACTTTAAGATACATGTGTATGTAGCATATAATTAAAGTAGAATGAAAAGGTAATTGTAAAATGTTGTCTTAAAAAAAAATTAATAAGATAATTATTTTGAGATGGATAAAAAAGAAAAACAGAACAATAATTTGAGGATGGAGTGAGTAGAATTTTTTGTCAAGTATTGCAGATCTAGCTAGGTTAACATGGTCGAATTAATATTATAGGCTGTAGCCAAGATTTCAATTTTGTATATAATATTCTGCGTTAACGTTTGAATATTATTAATTTATCCTCAGTAAACAGTAAAGATTACAAGAAATGGAAATCCCAACAAACATCAATGTTCAAATCCTCGTCTTCTCTTGTGTTGCCACTTGCCAATGCGGAATTAATTAAAATAAATTACAACTCCATTTAGAGGTTGCTTACTTGCTTTGGCGATATCTGATTTCGATCGGCCGATTAAGTATAGACCACTGCAAAGTGGTAACGTGGAGATACCGAAAGAAAGAAGAAGGGGTAAGGGTTTGGACTTTAGATTTTGGACTTTGGACTTTCGAGTGAGCCAGTTCACTAGTTCAGTCCCATTCAAGTTTCACTTTATTTATTTTTTTCACTTTCTCAATCTTTTCTTTTTATTGTATACTAGTATAAATTAAATAATACTACTTAATTGATCATCTTTTGGCACGTTTTTAGAAAATTCTCTATTTTAATTATTTTCTTCTTTTGCTTTTACTTTTTGCTTTTTGCTTAGATGAAGATTTCTTTTTTGTTGTTGTTCCTTTTGATTATAATTGTGGTTATGAATTTGTTCGTTGGCGTATTCTAGTATTACTCTCTCTTTTTTTTTTCTTTTTTTTTTAATTTTTATGTTTCTTTTTCGACTTTAAATATAATTTCATACCTTGTCTTTTTTACTTTATATTTTGTTTCTACGTTTTTTTGGTTAGACAATGCTTTTAGTTTTTTACTATTATTTTGTTTTTTGGTTAGACAATGCTTTTGTTTTGATTACTGACTGCATCAGTAGATTTAGATTTCAATTTTAGTTAATGACTAAAGTCTAACAAAACATTGGTAAAAGTTTAGAACCTAAAACGTGGCCTTCCCCAAGGCAAGTAAATTGTTTTGACACTAAAATTTACAAGAATTTCCAAACGAATTTATAATAAAATGAAAATTACACGAGAAACAAGATATATTAAAATTATAAGTAATTATTTACTCAAATACATAAGCAATCAACAGCTTTTTTCTTATTAAAAACTAGTGATGAGGTTGGTCCCAGGTTTTTGAGGGAAAAAAAAAAGAAAATCGGAATCAACACCATATGTATGAGAATCAATACATTGGTTCGGCCCAAAACAAATCAAAGATATACTAGAATCAGGACCGAATCAATATTATGATTTTTTATTTTTAAAATATTTAATACAAGTACATAATAAAATCTTAAAAACTTAAACCGTTTACGGTGCTACTGTTCGTGCTACGACCCTTATGAGCTTACCATGATTCAAGATAATTAATAGAGAAGGGTTGCATAAAAGGATGACATTATTGTGCTTAAGTTCCCATAAATTAGAAAACGGAAATAGCCTTTTTATATTTGGGGATTTAGGGCTAGAAATTAAGAATTAATATATATATATATATATATATATATATATATATATATATATATATATATATGATAAATAAACAATATATTGGGTCGGCTCGATCTGATTCTTTTTTTTTTGTTCGAAAACCAAGACTGACCCAAACGTCATGTTCTATGAAAATTTAGATACATGATCAAACCAAAATATTGGTCCAGTTCAATTTTGACTGGTTCGATCAAGTTCCAAAAACTCCAACACACCCCTAATAAATACTCTATTAACCCGCACGAAAATCAAGTAACCATGCAAATTCCTTAATTGTTGTACCCAAATAAAGGGGAAACTCTCCCCCCGAGAGCCCCCACACCCCAGCCCCATGAGAATGTGAGAGGGAAAATCACGGTAACTCAGCGATTAAGTAGCTAGGAGGACCAAGTACCTACTGAGGAGCCACCCCCACAAGAGGATGAAACCCCCACACTGCGGTTGCTAGGACTCGATCCTTGGTCCTGTACCCAAATCTACTAGCTCTTAACCAACTGAGCTAAGCCCGTGAGGGCAAATTCCTTAATTGCTGTGTTGGGGGCTTGGTGATTTGTGGGTTGAAAGAGTAATGTTAGAGGTACTTCAAATGCACGGCTTCCTTAATTTTTAGATTAGCACTACTCTTATTAAAAACAGAGGAACTCTTATCTCAGAATTCCCCATAAACTCTATGGTTGGATTTGCAAGATCGATAATGCTTTGTTTTCCCGTCATCTCATTAGTCATTACTTACACAGTTTATTTCACCGAGTGTTTATAAAAAAAAAAATAATAATAATAATTAAAAACAGATTCTTAGTATATATCCACTTGATTTAATTAATGGTTTACAAGGTTAAGAGTTTGGTAATATTAGCTCATCCAAGATAGATAGATATATATCATAATATGGACTATGACCTCACTAAAGTTGTAATGTAATCCCTTCTACTAGTGTACGTACATTACACATCTCTCCCAAATTCTTTTCTAGATTTTTTTATTGAAATGGTTGAAACTTACGTCATCTTAATTAGTTGGAGTATTATATATATTATCCTCAAAGATTCAAAAATTTTAATGCCAGCAAAAACAAATTATTATCCAAATACGAATAGATTTGCTGATGACAGGAAATGATAGAAAATATCTTACACAAAATTGAACAATATAATTTGTCTTAGTGCAACATAGCCAGGTGTGTTCGCGTGTCATTCCCATGTAGTAACAGAATACCACTTTTTCTTTAATGGTTTTCTGTAGCGCATGTTAGAGGCTATATATATATTTTTTTTTTCCAAATTAAATGTGGATAAATGTTTCGTTATGGAAATTGATTTTGCTCTTTATAATTTACCTAATGCACATGTCGGCAAACATTACTTTGTCTCAAAATTGTACTCCCTCCATTCCACCCAAATAGTCTTCATTTGAAAAGTTTAATAACTAAGGAATATATTAATATGATTGAAGTTGGTCATAATTACAAAAATACAAATGAAGGATACAAATGAAATATTATGAAAGTTATAAGTATAAATTTTGAAAATATTGGACTTTTTATGTGAAATATCCAAAAATAGTATAATAGACTATTTGTCTGGAACGGATGGAGTAATAAAGAGTTACTTATTTTGGGAGAATATGTGTGTATCTTTCATCTTTATTTGAAAATTGAAATATATTATTTAATCGTTATTAAGCTTTTAGCACAATACGTGCATTTAGGGTTTCTACAAAGAACTTGAAATTAGACAAAGTAGAGTTTCAGTTGATCAAAGATTAGACCCTAACACATAAAATGTAAGTAAGATTAAAACCTTTTAATGCCACAAAGTTTCTTACAACTGATCGTTGTTGGTTTTCGTCCATCTCAAGATCATAATGAAGAACTGCATATCAAAAACAATTTTTGCGTATCATTTCATCTCAATTCGCAATTCGAAACTATTTTATCTTGTTATCCTTAAACTTCAAGAACATTGAAGTTTCATTTTCACTCTCCACTTTTTGGGAGTTAGTTAAAGTGACAACACATAAATTCTTTGTCAATCTCCACTTTTCATAGGTTAAAGTGATTGCCGCATGCACATTTCCTACTAATAACTTAAAATTAGAAAAAGTAGGATTTTAGTAATCAAAGTTAGACCTAAACATTTAGTAAAATGTAACACTGGGATGCACGGAAGAGGTAGATTCCAATTTTTACCTCAGAAAATGATCGTTCTTGACTTTTTTATTGTTGAAAATGGAATGACTCCGATTACTCAGGTAACAGGTTAGTTTCCTTCGAAGTGTTAGGCGATCGCCTACTCTTTGTTGTTTCGGACCGAACTATTGGAATTTACGCGGTCGCCTAGTGTCAGGGACTAGGCGATCACCTAGTTCCGTTTCTTGTTTTGTCGATTTACTTATTTTAAAGGTTTTAAGATTTCTATTATATCCATAAAAATAACTGTATCCTTGAAACGTTTTCAAATATTGGCTCTAATAAAATTTCGATAGTCCTTTAGTCTCAATCTCTCTCTCTTCTTTGTAATTGATCTTGTTATACTTTGTTAATTTTTTTGTAAAGTCTTCCGTTGTGCACAGCAACTGGTATCAGAGCTTAAGTCAACATGTATGTTTCAGGAGTAGGTACCTCTCATTCCAAACAAGATGTTCCAAAAGTTCGATGGAATGGCGAATTTCGCGTTATGGCAAAGACGTGTTAAGGATGTTATGGTACAGACAGGTTTAGGGAAGGTTCTTCGGAAAGAAAGCTAAACCTGATGATGTGAAGGAAGGTGATTAGAAGGAATTATAATCTATGATTGTTTCTACAATTCGTTCGTACCTTGCAGACAAATTGCTATATCCTCTTATTGATGAGGAATCAGCCACAACGACGTAGGAAATTTTTGAGGTGAAATACATGTCAAAATCCTTGTCAAATAAGCTACATCTCAAGCAAAGGTTGTATGGTCTTAAGATGGTAGAAGGGGATGATCTCAACGCTCACATAAACGTGTTTATGCAAATCATCAATGATTTACTACGGGTGGAGGTGACGTTTGAGGAAGAAGACAAGACGTTATTGATGCTGCTAAACTTGTTTTCGTCTTCCACAACGTATGAAAATCTTGTGACTACGTTGACGTCGGGGAAAGATACTCTTGAGTTGAGATCTGTTATAGAGGCTCTCTTTGTGTTTATCAACGAAAGAAAAATGTTGATGAACCTATAGGAGAAGGACTGTATGTGAAGGAGAACAAGGAACGCAGGAGATCATAATCCAGAGACAACTTAAAGAATAATTAGAATTCCTAGTCACAGTCAAGGAAGAAGTATAAGGGGAATTGCTACAAGTGTGGGAAGAAGGGGCATAAGAGGCAGGATTGTCCGGAGAAGGGCTATAATGGTACTGGTTCGTCGAATTCAACTAATGTGGTTATGGATGGTTCAGATGAAGATGGTGATATGCTCTCAATTTCATCAACAGTAGATCATTCTGTAGATTTCTCGATTCTAGATTCTGGATTCAGCATGTTTGTTTCACGTAATGTCCAATCGTGATTGGTTTGACACCTACAGGTCAGTTACTTCTAGTGTAGTTATTATGGATAATGGTACATGTGAGTGCCCCGTTTTTCGACCTCATTCCCACGCCGGTGAGGGTGGGTGGTTTCAAAACCTTTAAGGTGCGTGGAATACGTTTGGCCTCAATTGTGGACTCAAAATGTGATAAATAGAGTCGTCATCTTTATTTTAAGGAAAAATAAAGAAAAACCAAATGTAACAAGATTTGCAAAAGGTTCGGAACCTAAGTTACGAGGTGGGAAGGTGTTAGGCACCTAACTCGCCCTTTCGGTCTCAAAATGACTTTTTGGCTAAAATATGCTATATATATATAAGATAAAATAAAGTATTTAAATAGATATATATCTGTACATATATTATTACAAACTTGCAACAGCCTCCTTCCTGGTATTACAAATATATTTATAAAATTTTGGCCATAATAATGGCTCTTTTTAGTGTTATTTTCCTATAGAAATTCGGGCAGCATAACTGCTTATTTTTCTTGCATCGGGCTGGTCTAAATAACACTTTTATATATTAAAAACTTTAAATAGCCTACCTCTTGAAGTGTGGGGGTTTTATCTCGTACCAACTAGCTTCTAGTAGGTTCTAGGGTACGCTCACTTTGTCCTTTAGGAAGAGGGAGTCTTTTTTTTTTTGCTGCTTTGCTGTTGCGGGAATTCGGGCAGAGTGACTGCTTCTGAAAGTTGCTTTTCGGCCTCGGGATCCGGGTGGAGTAACTGCTTGCTTTTTTGCTGTTGTTTGCTTGTTGACGGCAGAAATCGGGCAGAGCAATTGCTTGTTTTTTGCTGATTTAGCGTCTAGATTCGGGCATGGCAACTGTTGTTTTTGAGATTTTTGGACCGGTGGAATAGGGTGAAATCCTAACAGGACAACTAGGTTTCACTTTGGCCGATTGGTTTTAGTGTTTGGGGGAGATTTGGCAGAGCTTTGGGGCTAAAAGAAGAAATTCTCTCAGCGCTCTCAGGAGAACTCACTGCGTTGAGTGTGTTTTTTCACTGCATGAACTATGATTTTTCACAAGCCGGGGGCCTCTATTTATAGCTAGGAGTGAGGCTTTTCTTCGTAGTTAATTTTACTTTCTGAGCTTCATCAGCTTGTTCCGCGCACTTGAGAGATTCCACCATAAGCAAACTGCTACAGTGCCTTGGTTACTATTGGGCGCCACCCATCGTGGAAGCTGGGCGGCGCTAGGAGTGGCTATGGGCGGCGCCCAGCCCTCCTTTTCCTTTTTTTTTTTTGCACTTAGGCCCCTTGTATTTCACTGTTTATGTATCCTGCTTTTGCTTTTTGCATTTTCGACCCTATAACTTGACATTCGTTAGCTTTTTAACATGTCTTGATATTTCATGTCATGTGTTGACCCTCATAGGCTCTAGATTTGGTTGAGTCATCTTCTGATTCTATTGTACAGTGGCTAATAGGTCTGCATACCGGGTAGTGTGGCAACTGTCTTAGCATCAATGTTGTTTAGAACTGTTTAGTGTTAGTTAGGTGCGGATCACCAGGCTTCAACAACAGCCTTGGAAGCACAGCTCGAACAACAGACTTGAAAGTCTGCTCAAGCTCGGAAAATCAAGTCTAGCCAAAACGTGCAATTATGTCACATGACATCTGATTTAGATATTTTTGAAATATCTAGTCAAATTATATTCAAATTATCTTCATCGGATTTCACTCCAAAGAAGTCAACTATATATGCAGACAACTGTCCAGTCTGTCTCCTGAAACATGAAGTCTGAAGACATTACCTCTTTTGCTTAAGAAGACTTTCATAACTGTAACGCCTGCAACCTGAAACCTTACTCTATTCGGGAATGTCTTTTCTGCAAACACTGCATCTCTGATGACTGTGCCACATACATCCCATAAAGCGCCGAATTACATTTAATGCAATAGAACGTTGGACACAGTCTCCTCTGTCTCAGTCCAACAGTCCAAAAGATCTCACTGGTATTTATTCAAGTCTTGAAGATCCGAAGAAAACACTCTTGTGCACAAAAACATTCAAGCTTCATCTTCAACACTCTAGCATTCAAGAGATCAAAGGACAAGAACTAACACTTCACCAAACTTCATGAAGCTGCAGATCTGCTAGTCATTACTTCATTTCTGCTTCATCTAGTTTGTTTTTAAAAAACTGTTCTTTACTTTAGCACGTGAGAGAACAATTATTCATTGATTGTTTCTCTCATCATTATACACTTGGTTGAAAACTTATTTTGTACACGATCCATTAGAGATCTTACTTATACACCTAGTGGATAAACAAGTGCACCTTTCAAAATCCAAAGCTAACCACTTTGGTAGTGGACGTAGTACTATTCATAGTACGAACCACTTCTAAATTACTGAGTACTGTCTGATCTGTTTCTATCTTTTTATTAATCTGCTGCTACGATTGATCATTATAGACTACTTCTGAATCTACGCTTTATTGAAATCAACCTATCACCTTTCAGAAACTCTTTTGTTTTCCGCTGCCTTAACTATTCTCAAAACGCCTTAAGTTTTCTTCAAAGAAGTGTTTCGAAAAGTTTTTATCAAAGCATATCTTGGCTATTCAACCCCGCCCCCCCCCCTTCTAGCCTAGATTGAACCTATTTCGGGACCATCAATTGGTATCAGAGCCTAATTCTTTGAAAATTCATTTTTTCCAAGATTAACCTCTTGTGAATAGATCCTATGGCTCACTATATGCTGCCTACTTCGAATACCAGCCACGTCCCAATATTGGACGAAGGACACTTCGAAGTTTGGAAAGATAAAGTTATGAGATACATGAACTCTATTGACAATCGCTTGTGGCAATGTGTTCAAACATGTCCTCATATTCCAATGAAGCCCAACCTACTTGCCGAAGTAGCTGGTGGACCTCCCGAGATACCTAAATCTATGAATGAATGGACAGACGAAGAAAGGAAGCTCGTTGAACTCGACAGCAAAGCTATACACATCATATCCAGCTCTGTCGACACAAGCACATATCAGCAAATAATCAGATGCAGAACTGCCAAGGAAATGTGGGAAGCCTTGGTGGAATATCTTGAAGGAGATCTGCCCACCAGAGACAACAGAAAGTACAACTATATTCAACTATTCGATTCCTTCAGAAAGGACCTTAAGGAGACTCTACGCCAAGCCTACGATAGATTTTGTGAGGTACAAAATAGCTGTTATTCCTTAGGAAAAGAATATAGTGTTAAGGAAGTAAATATGCGATTTTTAGCTTCCTTGGGAAGTTTGAGGCATGTTAAGACCACTGCTATAAAAGAGTCCAAAGACTTAAACTCCATGCACCTCAGAAGTTTGTATGCGAGTTTAACTGTCTATGAGCAAGAATTGCTTCAAGCTCAAGAACAGGACAAACATTTTAAACTTCCTTCTTTTTCTGCTATCTCTCAGAAAATTTCTGCCCAAGAAAATAAACCATCTACTCTTTCTTCAAATGACAATGAAATTCTCTCTGACGAGCAATTTGCTATGTTCGTTAAGAAGTTTCAAAAGTTTTCAAAATTTAACAAAAAGAAGGAAGCAAACCAGCAGACTTTCAGAAAGTCTGCTGAAAGCTCACAAAACAATGAGTTGGTTTGCTACAACTGCAGGAAGCTTGGTCACTTTGCTTCTAAATGTCCTAAGCCAAAATATGAAGCTTATAAAAGGAGACCATCTAAATCATTTTCTAAACATAGAGGTCTACTGGCTGAGGACTTAGAAGAAAATCAAGCATCTACTTGGTTTGAAACTGATTCTGATGAGGATGATAGTGATGACTCACCAGAGCAGGCACACATTTGCCTTGTTGCTCTAGAGTCACCTCCCACCTATGACTCAGATAGTGAAGTTAAATACTCTCCCTTTCAAGCTAACATTGAACAACCTTCTGAAGAGCCTTCAAAAGAAGAAATCCTCACGGTTTCTCAGGACATACTAGAGGAATTCAATGAATTTAGAAAGGCCTATGTTAAGTTAGCTAAAAATCATGAGAAGCTAGTAACTGAGAAATCTATGCTGGAAGCCGAGTTAAAAACTTTCCATGAAGTCCAGCAGGAAAGTATCAAGTTAAAAGAAGAGAACAAGTTTCTCAATGAAAAGGTTGCATGCCTTATTGATCATGCCAAAGAGCTATCTGCTGAGAAAGATGAGTTACAAAAGACCATCAACTCATGGAATAACTCAACGGCTGTTTTTGATCAAATTCTAGGAGATTAGAAGCCCACGTCAAATAAAACAGGGCTAGGTTTCTCTTAAAGCACTTCTAGCTCAACCTCTGAACAAGAAGCAGAACAGTTTAAAATGCAAAATAATAATCCTGCACAATATCAGAAGCCTAACAAGGGTAAACAAGGAATTGGATATACTGCTACTCCGTATAAATACCCTAAGGTTCAAATTATCAAGAACAGTGACGCTTCAAAGGCAAAGCAATCATCTGCCATCAAAAAGTTTGCTAAAGGTAGTGTTGACTCTCAAGGGCCCTCCACCAGCACCTCTGTGAAAGCATAGGCTGCTATTTCGAGGCCCACAAAGAGTCTGCTCAAACCTATAAGATTCATCAATAGTACTACTGATGGTGCGGCTGACATACAGAATGTTGATACCAACAAGCTTAAAGGTAAAATGTATGAGGTATCAAAGTCTGCTACCAACAAGTATACTACTGCCAGCACAAAGACTGCTGCGTATAGACCCAAGAAGCCTCATACAGATGTTCCTAAGCTTGCTGATAGCAAGTCTGTTAAATCAAAGGCTTCTGTTAAAAAGAAAAATGTTCAAAAGAATACAAACACCCAGTATGGTCAAACAGATTTTCGTAATTTTCATAAATGTACCTTTTGCAAATGTTTAGGCCACTTGGTCCATGAATGTCTGCTGAAATCCATCATGAAGCCTACTGGATCCTCTATTCCAAAAGTCAGGAAAGTATGGGTTCCGAAAATACGCTAACCGTTTGGACCCAATAGAAAAATAAAAGGGGACCATGATTTTCTTATTCCTCCATCTCAGGTATGTCTAGTGGCTGCTTCTAGTTCAAAAAGGAAAGATGTATGGTATCTATACAGTGGCTGCTCAAGACACATGACAGGAGAATCTTGCCTTTTCTCTGATATCTCTGAAACAGAAGGCCCTCCAGTCATCTTTGGAGATAATGCTAAAGGAAGAACTATTGGCTACGGATCCATCATTCGAGGAAATCTCTCTATAGGAAAAGTCTCTCTAGTAGAAGGCTTGTCGCATAATCTTCTGAGTATTTCCCAATTCTGTGATAAAGGCCTTATTTGCCAATTCTCCTCAAACAGATGTAACATCAAGGATCCAGTCTCTTGCTAAACCTTGGTAACTGGACATAAACAAGGGAATGTCTATGTGATAGACTTAAATGCTTACGACAAGACTGCTAGTCTATGTCTTATGGCTAACTCTGCTCAAGACAAAAGTTGGTTGTGGCACAAAAGACTCAGCCATTTGAACTTCAAATATCTAGCTATCCAAAGAAGGTCTGGTAAAAGGAATACCAAAGGTCTCTGCTAATCATGATCGTGCCTGTAAAGCTTGTCAACTGGGAAAGCTTTCAAAAACGTCTTTCAAGAGCAAACCAGGACTCGCAACATCAAGACCTCTGCAACTTCTCCACATGGATCTCTTCGGACCAGTGACTACTATCAGCTATGGTGGTCACAGATACATGCTAGTAGTAGTGGATGACTATACAAGATATACTTGGACAAAAATGATGTCTTCTAAAGACCACACATACGATCTTCTCACATCTTTGTTCAGAAGAATGGAAACGCAAAAACTTGATGAAATCAGTGACGTTCGATCAGACAATGGTACTGAGTTCACAAATAATGGAATAGCAAAGTACTGTGATGATCACGGCATCGGCCACAACTTCTCTGCAGTAAGGACACCACAGCATAACGGTGTAGCAGAAAGGAAAAACCGAACACTTATCGAAGCTGCTAAAACTATGCTTGCTGAAGCAAAGTTGCCCAAACACTTCTGGGCAGAAGCCATCAACACAGCTTGCTTTACTCAGAACCGATCCTTGATCAACAAATTTCACGGTAAAACCCCCTATGAACTTTGGAGAGGTAAAGCCCCAAACATTGGATTTTTTAAAATCTTCGGCTGTAAGTGTTTTGTAGTCTACAATGGTAATGATTACAGAAGCAAATTTGATAGCAAAGCCGACGAAGGTGTATTTCTAGGCTATGCCCTACACTCCAAAGCTTATAGGGTTTTCAACAAAAGATCGTTAAAAATAGTTGAATCCGTTCATATCTCATTTGATGAATTTTATTCATTAGAGCCACACGTGGCTCCAAATGTTGCTGATAATTTTGTTGATGTTGAGACAGGTACCTCCCAACCATCATCCTCTCATACACCTAATCCAACTCCGGCAACTCAATCAAATATCCCTGACCATCATCTCTTATCAAATGGGTCACCAGAAGACTTCAACCCTGCTCAAGAAAACTCCAATCCATAACCCATTGCTTTTGAACTTGAAAATCCTTTTCTTCAACTCACCTTTGAACCAAATTTTGAACAACAAACTCATCAAGACTCAGCTGATCTTCCTCCTAGTCTTCCGTTTGAACCTCGTCATGAAGAAACAACAGTAAATCATCATATTCATGCATTCTCAAGAACATGTAAAGACCATCCTATTTCTCAAATCATTGGTGACATTCATGTCGGAGTGTGGACCAGAAGATCTTCAAGAAATGAATGTATGTTCTGTGCTGCATTCGTTTCAGAAGATGAGCCGAAGAAGGTTGATGAAGCGTTACAAGATCCAAGTTGGCTGGAAGCCATGCAAGAAGAACTTCAGCAATTTGAAAGATGTCAAGTATGGAAGCTAGTCCCAAAACCTGTTGATCATACTATCATTGGCACAAAATGGGTGTTCAGAAACAAGAAGGATGAAGATGGGAACATCATTAGAAACAAAGCAAGACTCGTTGCACAAGGATATCGCCAAGAAGAAGGAATCGACTATGATGAAACCTTTGCTCCAGTAGCAAGGTTGGAAGCCATCAGAATCTTCTTAGCCTATGCTACGTACAAGGACTTTGTGCTATATCAAATGGACGTCAAGAGTGCATTTCTCAATGGTGATCTTCAAGAGACCGTTTATGTCTCTCAACCTCCAGGTTTCGTGGAAAAAGGAAAAGAGACTCATGTCTACAAGCTCAAAAAGGCCCTCTATGGTCTTAAGCAAGCTCCCCGTGTCTGGTATGAGACTCTATCGAAGTATCTGATAGAACATGGATTCATTCAAGGAAAGATCGATACCACTCTCTTCATCCTCAAGCACAAAGGTCACTCTCTGCTGGTGTAAATATATGTCGATGATATCATCATTGGTTCTACAAATGAGAAGCTGTGCAAGCGATTCGAGACACTCATGACTGGAAAGTTTCAAATGAGCATGATGGGAGAACTCGCATTTTTCTTAGGTCTTCAAATTCAACAATCCAACAAAGGAATCTTCATTAGCCAATCCAAGTATGCTAAAGAACTTGTCAAAAAGTTTGGATTGGAAATGGCAAACACCTTTGATACACCAATGGCTGCTAAATGCAAACTTTCAAAAGACTTACAAGGAAAGAAAGTTGATGTCACCCACTATAGGGGGATAATCGGATCTCTGCTCTATCTCACCGCCAGCAGACCTGACATAGTGTATGCTATTGGAGTATGTGCTAGATTTCAAGCAGACCCTCATGAGTCACACCTTCTTACAGCCAAAAGAATCATTAAATATGTCTCAGATACCACCAACTTAGGTATCTAGTACCCAAAGGAATCCTCCTTCAACTTAGTTGGCTACTCAGATGCTGACTATGCTGGTTGTCAAGTAGACAGAAAAAGCACTAGTGGAACTTGTCAATTTTTAGGAGACAGGCTTATCTCCCGGGCTAGCAAGAAACAAGCTTCAGTCTCAAACTCCACAACGGAAGCAGAATACATAGTTGTTGGTAGCTGCTGCTGTCAACTGCTTTGGATTAGACAATAGTTGGTGGATTACGACATCAAAGTAGCTTTTTTTTTTAATGAAAGCAGGGCGGCACCTGCGAGATTTTATTTATAAAAATAAAAGAAAAACAAACTTAAGGGGGACAACCAGCCTTACCCTTTGAACGGGGGGACAAAGGAGCCTTACCTCAAAAGAAATACAACAGGAAAAGAGAATAAGAAGAAACTCTAATCCTAGCCGTGCTTTGAGCATCTAAAATAACATTAGACTTAATAGAACTAGGAAAATACATGGCCGAATTAAAAATAGAGTTACTAGCAGAATCTATAGCCAAGTTAGCCAAACCATCAACAACAAAATTAGCTTCTCGAAAACAGTGGTTGACAGAGAAATTTAAATCTTGATGCATCAAACCGATAGCCCGAACAAAATAAGCCAAAGACCAAGGAGGGGAATGAGAGTTGGTGAGCATATCAAAAATGACTTTAGAATCTATATCAATCAACACATCACAGATGCCTTGCCTATGAATCCACTCAATACCTTGGAACAAAGCTCTCATTTCAGCAACAGTATTGGTAGACTGCCCATAAAACGAGCTGTACACATATATAACAGAACCATTGCAATCCCGAACAACACCACCTCCGCCACTGCTAGCTGGGTTTCCACGACAAGCCCCGTCAGAATTAAGTTTGAAAGAGCCAGGAGGAGGCTTGGACCAATGGACAGCCCGAACAATCACTTTCTTTCGAGATGCATAAGAAAAAAATAAGACCTTGAGATTGCCGAAAGCCAAAGAAATTCCAAGCACTTAAAATGCAATTAAGATCAGAATCAACCGCAAAAGGAATCTGGGAGGAGGCCTTACAACTTCCATCGAAAATAACTCTATTTCGATACTTACAAATGTTCCACAAGATAATAGAAGGCAGAAGAATGAGAGTCGCAGACTTAGCCATACACCAATTGGCCATGCAACGCTGTTGAACAGAAGAGCCATTAAGAGAAATACCATGAGGGAGAAAAGCCTTCCAAGTGTGAACCGCGGTTTCACTAAGAATAAATAGGTGCTGGAAGGATTCAACTTGATGATTAGAACAACATGCACATTTTGAGGCCAGTTGAAAACCTTTTTTGAGCAGCCCTTCATCGATAGAAATTCGACCCATTAATAAACGCCACATAAATATACCAATGCGTTTTGGAAGGAACTTGTGCCAGATAAACTTAGCGGACAAAGAGATTGTAGAAGCAGGAACGACCAGATCTCTCGCAGAAGAAAGAGTGAAACTACCTGAAGCTGTACCCACCAGAAAGGCTTATCAGGCTGATTCGAGGTAGAAATATGGCTGCTAGTAATTTCATGAAGAGCAGCGGCAAGCAGAATAGTATAAGCAACTGGGAGGAGAAGACCATTATCATCAAACAAATCTCGAACTTTATCAACAGTGCAATCGAAGGTTAGGAAAGACATTGATTTGGAATCCATCTATCAAACCAAATAGATATGTCCCCAGAGCCCACAATCCAGCCTATGTTTGGCTCCGCCAAAGATTTAATAGCCTGAAGCCGCTTCCAAATATGAGATCCATGACTAGTGGAAATAGCCACATGGGTGGATTTACAATATTTAGCTCTGAGAAATTTTGACCATAGACTATCCACCGTTCGAAATCTCCACCACAACTTAACTGAGAAGTAGTTGACTGCCAATCATGTGTGATAACACATCAGCAATCTCAATCACCTACAATCCCGTGATGCATTCCAAGACCAAGAATATCGATGTTCGATATCATTTTCTAAGGGATAATGTAGAAAAGAGAAACATAAGCATGAAGTACATTTCAACTGAACATCAACTAGCAGACATCTTTACAAAAGCACTAGAAGTAGACATGTTTGCTTATCTAAGGGGAGAGCTTGGTATGCTTCACCCAACTGCTTAATTTCAATTAAAATATATTTTTTCCTAAATTTTTAAGCAGACTTGACATCTTATATTAAGCAGACTTGACATCTTATATTAAGCAGACTTGATCTTATATATAAGCAGAATTATTTCTTTAAGAGTAAAGTCAGCAAGTTATCTAATCACTGGAAGGCAAAGGTAAGTTCTCTAAACTCCTAGTTTTAGAAGGTCAGTTATAAAAATTGTAAGGGATTGATTTTAAAATTAGTTGAGATTTTTTCAAAAAGGTACTTTTTTTCTCTATCCTAAAGCCGTCACTCATCAAGTCTTTTCAAGGAAAAGGCGTCTGACTTAAAGTCTTTTCACCAGTCTCTATGACTGATTTCACGCCTTTTCATTTATAAACCCTCAACCGTCAAAATCTTAAATCACAAACTGTCTCTTACTCTTCTCTCTATAACTTTTTCTTCTCTCTACAACTCGTACTCCCTTCGCATCGTTGTAGAGTAAAATATGCAGAAAAAATTTCTTTCATCTGCAATCTTCTTCAATGGTAAGACAAATCTAACCTCGACTCACTCTCTAGGTTGTAAGTTCGATTTTAAATATCTCTGTCTGTGAATCCGCCATTGTTGAGTGTACATAAAATTTCTTGCTCAAAATTTCTATAAATTTTATAATTTATCGCTCATTGATGGAATTAGCTACAGATTACTGTCTATTTTACATCAATTTCAGTTTTCTGTACATATTCTGTGTGAGGCACCGCCTGTCTATGGAATTTCATGTGATATCTAGTAAATTTCTAGGGCCTAATGGTATATTTTGCTCAAGTTTCGAGTTTTCAAGTATTTGCCCTAATTGTTTACTTGAAATTCTGAAGGCAGGAACTTCTTCTTCTGATATTCCTGAACAGGCTCCAAGCTCAGATCTTGCCATTCCCAAGCTGCCCTCCCTTTTGTATCATCCGGGGATGTGCATTGATGAAGCTTCTCGCTCGAACCTACAAACTTGAGGGGACAACCAGGTTACAGATATAGGGGACAAAGGGCACGACCTCAAGGGAGATACGAAGGATAATATCAAAACAAAACAACTATCAACCCGACTACGAAAAACTATAAAAGCCAGAGAGACCCAAATACTTGAGATACCATAAGATGCTTAGCCTCTTTTGAACGGGAGATAAGGAGGAGAAGGTGACAAAAACCTATCGCCTGAAAAATATGCGCCTCATCGGCATTTCGATTCGTTCTCTATAAACATGTACCAAATCAAAATTTTCTTGCAAGCCCGAAGATCATAGGTATGCTCGAAAATATGATTGTGAATAAAAACCAACCGAACCAGGAATCGACAAGGAACAAGAGACCTTTCGATTCATAGGAAGACTCGGCCGAAGATTATTCGTTGCCCGAACCAAGGAAGATCCATCCGCCAAATCGGCATGCAAATGCTCGAATCCATGAAAGACTCCCTGATCTATTGCCAAATTTAGCCAATAGCTTGATCAAGCATAAGCATCAAAAAGCCAACCATTGCTCCATCATAAGCTGCTTATCCAAATGAATAACATCCATGGAAGAATGTTATCAAGGCCACACCATGGCTTTCCAAATTTCCCAACAATAGAAAAAAAAAAGACCTCCCAATTGCCGGCTCGAAAATGAACAAATGAGGATTCAATCGATGGGACATGACTACCAACCTCTCAAAAATGAACAAATGGGGGATGCTTCCTCATGGTTCAACTGGAATTTCCATTTTATGCCGTGATGACTACAACCTTCTAGCGGAAGAATTCTTCCAGAAGGCAATCATCAATGAATCCATGACTTCTATCCCTGTTGTCGCCAAGACCATCTCCATCACCATCTCTGATCCCGAACACCTGTTGAGTTCGAGGACCTACCTCTCTCACCGCCGCTCGGCGAAAATCTTACATGAAGAACACCCCAAAGGACTCTGAAGAGGACTTTGAAGACGATGTCTACTTCATCGACCATCTATTCAACAAGAGTTTAATTTTTAAGAATGGCACTCACGATGTGATGACAGCAGATCAGCTGGAATACACCTCTACTGTCATTCTTAACATCCGTCTTAACTGGGCACAAATTCTCTTTGAACTGCTGTGCGATGCTGTCGATGTTGTTAAAGCATCCATCAAACAGAAGAGGCCCTTTGTTCGCCTCATCAAATCTTTTCTTCGCTCTAACAGGTCATTTCTTAAACACTTGGTGAACTTTGAGAAAAAGAAGGTCCGAGTCCATGCTCGCTCACCAAAGACATTCATCATCAAGACCCACAAGTCGAAGAATAAGAAAAAGCACGGCATGAGGTCTTCCTCCTCTGCTCATAGTCCATGCACTGAACCCACCCCCTCTTGTGATCCTCAAGATAAACCCAGAGACAACGGTGGATGCCTTCATAGCGAAGCAGCTAGACAAGAAGCTTCAAAAGGAACCTGATGCAGAGGGCTGCTCAAGCAAAACTACAAACCCTGCTCCCTCCACGATATCCAAAAAGAGAACATCATCTGTTGAGGAGGAACCAGCTGCTAAGAAGAAGAAAAACTCTTCTTCCAGCTCTGCTACTGCTGCCAACCCTGCTAGCTCCCCAGTCAAGAAGAAAAAGAAGCTCGCCGCTTTACATTTCTCCCATGCTGTTGAGGCTGGCGAGACCACGAACTCACTCTTCGCTCGTAAACGTAAGTCTAAAACAGCCGAACCTTTCACTCCCTATGTTCCTCCTACCTCTCCTACCTCTTTTTCATCTTCTCCTTTTACTTCTTCAACAACCCCTGCTGTTGTTGGGGAGGAGCCTGCTCAAACCCCTTCTCCTTCAACTTCCTCTACAACCCCTGCTGTTGTTGAGGAGGACCCCTATTCTCCTGCTTCAAAGAAGAAGAAACGCAAACTTCGCAAGAAGCATGTGACTCCTACACCTACTTCTCCACCCTCCTCTCCTGAACCTATCCTCTCTATCCTTCCTGGATCTTCTTCTCTAGTTATCATTCCCGTTCCTGCATCCTCTTCTATTTCCTTCTCCATGATCGAAAACTTCTCCTCTCTTGATCCTCACTTATCCTCTCTTCTCTACCAAACCGATTTCCTTCCAGAAATCTTCCCTCATATATCCCAATACATTATGCCCATTTCCATCTCTGCTGATCTCTACCATATTTTGTTTCCCTCTGTCTCTTCTGCCACCCATACTTTTCTCTTTGATCTCACCTCCATCTCTGATCTTCTTTACCCTTCTGCCTCTCCTCCAAATTTCATTCTTCTACCTGAATATCCCTTTCCCTCCTATCTTCTTGAAACCTCTTCTTCCACTTCCTTTTCCTATGTCGGTGACTCGAACACTGACATTGAAGTTGATCCTAAGCCTTCTTCTCCTCCTCCATCTTCTCTCTCTGCTGAAAACCACTATACTCCTTCTTCCTCCTCGCCAATCTCTACTACTCCTCACCCTGCTGATACCTACATTCCGGTCAATCTTAACCATTCTTCCCTTCCTTCCAACACTGCTGACCCTGCCCTTCTCGACCTCATTCGCACCAATAATGCCCACCTGGAGCGTCTCAATAGCACAGTCTCTTCTATGGCACAGCAGATCGATGTGCTCAACTATGGCTTAAATGCCACTCATGCTACTATTTTTGATCTTGGGAAGATCGTTGAACAGCTGGTGAATGGTACCGCTCAAGCTTTCACCAATCATCGATTTCTCGTTCAAGACCAGCAGGCGTCACTGATCGGCATGCTTCACTCTCAGCAGATAAGCATCTGGGCCTTCTTCGACGAACTCACGACTTCCTTGGCACGAGCAATCATCGACAGACGTGAAGTTGCCGACTTCACTGTTGTTCGCCATGTAGAACGTGCCAACGAGCGGACTGCTGCTGCTGAACAACGACGGGTTGCTGCCATCAGGGAGGAACGACCTACGCATTTTTTGAATCAAGCTCTAATTGAGGAACAGAACAGACTGCGAGAGCGCCTCAATGATAGAATCAGAATCTGGGTTGGTGATTACTTAGAACGTCGTCGCACCCAACCAAACCTATTCTGAGCATGATGGTATAACTTTGTTCTAACTATTTTGATTCAAACCATGTTTGGAAAAACCTATGTTGTTAAACAGCCTGTTTAATAACAGATGTTATATAATTCTTAAGTTTAAATTGCTCTATCTTATCATGATCTTGTCTATTTAAACTTCGCGTTTGAATCTTTACATTGCACGTGCTTATTTCTAAGATTTAAACTCTGCTTTAATTTGTACTTGATATTCCTGCTTTTTATCTTGTAAGTACTTAGTCTATCTATCTCTCTACTAAGACTTCTGCTCTGAGAGGAATGTTTGCTCTTCTTAATAAAATTCTTTAAGACATGTTATTATCTCGATGCATGATTCAAAGTCTGCTAGTAGCTGAGATGATGACATCAACCAAATAAGAGGAGATTGTTGACCCTCATAGGCTCTAGATTTGGTTGAGTCATCTTCTGATTCTATTGTACAGTGGTTAATAGGTCTGCGTACCGGTTAGTGTGGCAACTGTCTTAGAATCAAAGTTGTTTAGAACTATTTAGTGTTAGTTAGGCGCGGATCAGCAGGCTTCAACAGCAGCCTTGGAAGCACAGCTCGAACAGCAGACTTGAAAGTCTGCTCAAGCTCGAAAAATCAAGTCTAGCCAAAACGAGCAATTATGTCACATGACATCTGATTTAGATATTTTTAAAATATCTAGTCAAATTATATTCAAATTATCTTCATCGGATTTCTCTCCAAAGAAGTCAACTATATATGCAGACAACTGTCCAGTCTGTCTCCTGAAACATGAAGTCTGAAGACATTACCTCTTTTGGCTAAGAAGACTTTCATAGCTGTAACGCCTGCAACCTGAAACCTTACTCTATTTGGGAATGTCTTTTCTGCAAACACTGCATCTCTGATGACTGTGCCACATACATCCCCCAAAGCGCCGAATTGCATTTAATGCAATAGAACGTTGGACACAGTTTCCTCTTTCTCAGTCCAACGGTCCAAAAGATCTCACTGGTATTTATTCAAGTCTTGAAGATCCGAAGAAAACACTCTTGTACACAAAAACATTCAAGCTTCATCTTCAGCACTCTAGCATTCAAGAGATCAAAGGACAAGAACTAACACTTCACCAAACTTCCTGAAGCTGCAGATCTGCCAGTCATTACTTCATTTCTGCTTCATCTAGTTTGTTTTTAAAAAACTGTTCTTTACTTTAGCACGTGAGAGAACAATTATTCATTGATTGTTTCTCTCATCATTATACACTTGGTTGAAAACTTATTTTGTACACGATCCATTAGAGATCTTACTTATACACCTAGTGGATAAACAAGTGCACCTTTTAAAATCCAAAGCTAACTACTTTGGTAGTGGACGTAGTACTATTCACAGTACGAACCACTTCTAAATTACTGAGTACTTTTTGATCTGTTTCTATCTTTTTATTAATCTGCTGCTACGATTGCTCATCATAGGCTACTTCAGAATCTACGCTTTATTGAAATCAACCTATCACCTTTCAGAAACTCTTCTGTTTTCCGCTGCCTTAACTATTCTCAAAACACCTTAAGTTTTCTTCAAATAAGTGTTTCGAAAAGTTTTTATCGAATCATATCTAGGCTATTCAACCCCCCCCCCTTCTAGCCTAGATTGAGCCTATTTCGAGACCATCATCATGTTACATACCAGGGGTACGAAATTGGGGTGTCTACAGAGCCCCTCAACGATGGAGTTTACGGGTAAACCGAAACTTACCAAGTAAACGAACATTGTTAATAAGAAATAGACTCCCAAATTTCGTGGAAATTATAATGGGGAGGAATGCAATATGCGGCAGGTTATAAATGTGACATTTTAGGATGCAGTAGCTTAAATCTCACATACCCTAAACATATTTAGTTGGTTTTAGAAGGTTATTTATAGTTCTTAAATAGCTATGCAATAAAATGCTCTGATGGTCGCACCTACTGAAAAAGGCTGCCTACGTATCCCTTTCTCAGGAATCAGACCAAACGTAGTTCGGCCTCAAGCAAACAAACAACAACCACTGGGTGGAATAACAAGATCAAACATCACATCCTCAAGGTAGCACCCTTCGTCGAATCACGATGTTGGGGCACATCATCATAAAACATCGCATCCTCAGGGTAGGACCCTTCGTCGAACACGATGGTGGGACACATCATCATAAAACATCGCACCCTCAGGGTAGAACCCTTCGTCGAACACGATGGTGGGACACATCATCATAAAACATCGCACCCTCAGGGTAGGACCCTTCGTCGAACACAATGGTGGAACACATCATCATAAAATATCGCACCCTCAGGGTAGGACCCTTCGTCGAACACGATGGTGGAACCAACCTTTTCCCTCAGTGACCTGGGGTATGCACCCCTTACGGAAAAGATCGAACACAACCAGGTGGAGCACATCATCATAAGACATCGCATCCTCATGGTAGGACCCTTTGTCGAACACGATGGTGGAACCAACCTTTTCCCTCAGTGACCCGGGGTATGCACCCCTTGCGGAAAAGATCCATCAGCTGGGCTCAGATATAATGCATGCAACAGGTAAAATACTTTACATATCCTTTTTTTCCTTTCTTTTGTTTATTATTTCTTTCGTTGCTTTTTTCTCTTTGCTGCAAAGTGCAGGCATCCTACTGGGGATCGGGATGGCATAATTTCTTCTTTTCTGACTTTCTTGCGGTTAATCTGCTAGGGATATGAGTTCTCCTTTGATTTTTGATGGATGGCTGTACTTTTTGTTAACAAAGCTAACTTCGTTAACTTTCCGTTAAGGTTCCAGGGTCATTTCGCGATTTGAGTAAACTTGGAAGTTTAAGTGCTGAATAGGAACTTTGGAAGGGGGGAAATGAAACTTTCCACCCCTTTATCTTCACGGGCAGAGGGGTCGAAGAGCAGTAGCTCTTCTTCTTCTTCTTCGTCAGATTCATTTCTCCATTGCTGCCAACACTCATTTTCCTTTCATTTCTTCACCTTTTCTTGATTTTCTTTTCCCATATAATATTGGCCCGGATGAACTCAGACACCTTTCGGGCATTCAGGATCTTGTAGGAAGAGGCTTCCACCCACTTTGTAAAGTAATCGACGGCTACTAGGACGTACTCATGGCCATTGGATCCTTTCGGGTGAATTAGTGACCTTCTTCCCGACTATAAATGGCCGAACATTAGTTTCTGCGGGAATCTAGACTAGTGATGCCAGAGTGGCCAGGGCATCAGCGAATTGATTCCTATCTCGTGGCAGGTAATGAAACGAGATAGAACCAAATCGGGCGGCAACTGTTGTTAACTTGGCATGATAGAGTTGCAGCCAAGGATCCTGGGTCTTCCATCTTCCTTCGACTTGATTTATGATTAAGGCAGAGTCCCCATAGACTTCGAGATCTCTAGCCCCCCTTTGGAGAGCTTTTTCTAGGCCACCAATACAGGCTTCATATTCCGCCGTATTATTTGAACATTCGAACTCCAACCTTATAGCCAGCGGAGTATGAGAGTCAGCCGGATCGATTAACAAGATTCCTATGCCAAAGCCTCTTTTGTTTGCGGCTCCGTCAAAGAACATCTGCCTACATGTGTCATGGTCAGTGATTTCCAGGACACCTTCATCTGGGAAACCAGGCTCAGTTGCATCCTCGGCCTTCAAAGGTAGATCGGCTAAGTGGTCTGCAATGACGCTCCCTTTGATAAACTTGAGAGTGACATAAGTTATGTCAAACTCATTGAGAAGAAAGGACCACTTGGCCAGTCGGCTAGACAGTGATGGCTTACCGAAGATGTACTTAATAGGGTCCATTCTGGATATGAGTTTGATGGACCTTCCTTGGAGATAGGTTTTGAGCCTCTGAGTGGCCCAGACTAGGCCGGTGCAGCTTTTCTCCAATGCTGAATAATTTAGCTCGCTTCCTTGTAGCTTCCTACTTATGAATTATATGGCATTTTCAATGTAGGACTCTTCTTTCTCTTGGGCGAGCATAGCCCCTACTGATGTGTCTGTGACGGTTAAGTATATGAGGGGAGGTTTATGTGTATGGGGTAGAGCTAGCACAGGGGGATTGGTAAGGTAGGCTTTTATTTTCTCGAAGGCTAGCTGGCACTTTGCATCCCAGACTTGGTTGGTATTCTTTTTTAGGAGTTTAAAGAGGGGCTCACATATGGTGGTCAACTATCGATGAAAGCTTGGCGATGTCTTGCAGGCCTAGGAAGCCTTTGACTTGGTGGGAGTTTTGGTCGTGGCATTTCTAGGATGGCTCTGATCTTTGCTGGCTCGATCTTGATGCCTTGCTCAGTTACTAAAAATCCCAGGACTTTGCCTTTGGTAACCCCAAATGTGCATTTGGTGGGGTTAAGCTTCATCTGGTGCTTTCTTAATCTTTCGAAGAACTTCCGAAGATCTTTGATGTGAGCACCGTTGGCGTCGCTGGAATGCACTATCATGTCATCAACATAGACCTCCATTTCGTTATGGATCATGTCGTGGAAGAGGGTGGTGCACTACAAGAAAAAGGACTATTTGTGACCGCCTTTATTTGGGAGGGCCGAAAAACGGTCCCAAATACTAGTTTTTGGGAAGGCAGAATTAGCAGTGACTAATACCGAGTAATTGGCACCCTTTTCCATTCCCCGTCCCAAATAATATTATTTTAGGACCGTTTAACATATCCCGTACCAAATGTTACGATATCAAGCTCGATTATAATTTTTAGTTTCGCGAATGTTTCCCTCAGTAAAAAATAGCGGCGCCTCAAGTCATTTCTCCTGGGGCTCATTTTTTCCCTCTTTCGTGTGAATGTTTCTTTACGGTGGTTGCTATGGAATCGGGTCACCCTCTCTCTCTCTCTCTCTCTCTCTCGCTCTCGCTCTCGCTCTCGCTCTCACTTTCTAAGGCCATCTGTTCAATTGTTGTTGCATCTGCTTGAGAATCCTTTGGTAAGAACCTTTCTCTCTTTCTCCCTCTCTCTCCTCTCGTATTCTTTCTCTATTCTCCCCGATTTATGCCTAGGTTTTAACAAACAATTAATTTTCCCAAATTACATCACTGCGTCTTCGTGCTTGCTAGGGCTATTACGAAATATATGAGAAACTCTCTCTATCGTTCGATTATTTCCTTGGGAATCCCTTTGGTAAGAACCTCTATCTCTCCCTCCCGTATTCTTTCTCTATTGCACCGTAGTTCATAAGCCCATGTGCATGTGTGTGTGTGAATCGTTATGTTTGATTACGTATGCGCAATTTGTGTTAGATTTTGGTTTAGTCTTAGGAGTTTGGAGTACTACACGTAAATTCATAGGTTAATTTGTGTTTCCATGCTTGAGCATGACTAGTATGAAGTCAATTTCTTTTGCGAGTTGTGTGAATTTTGCTTTTAAGTTATTGAAGGCAGTTTTTTCTAAGTTTTTCTTTCTCTTGTTTGGCTTTGCTCTGTCATGCACCAAATAAAGAAAAAAATGGTATTCATAGTTAAGATTTCATTTTTTCCTTCTAAAATCATGTGAACTGTTCCATATATTATAATTCCATATTGATGATATTGATGTTGATGTATCCATGAATTACTATATTTTTTCTATGTTTATGTTGATGGATTAGAATGAGTTTTGTTGTCAAGTAGTTTGAAAACTCATGTTGGAAGCAAAATATCTTGATTTGGTAAAAGGAATTGATATTGCCTATGAAAACTTGATGTAGTTATTTAGTGCAATTTTGGATTAGTCAAACTCAATACGTTGGTTCCAACGATCTACGAGGAACGTGCCATTTTCTTCTTGTTGTCCTTGTTATAGGTTTCCAACAAGGACAAATCTCTACAATATAAATCAATTGGCAACTTAAAAATTGCTAAGTTAAATGGAAGATTCGGTTGTTTGTGCTGTGATTTTGTTCAAGCTAGTTGGCAGTTGGAACTGTTAATTAAAACCACGACAACAAGATCTCTCTAACCATCGTTATAAAGCCAGAGAGCTGCCACAGCTGGGATGGCTAGAATGCGACCCTGTTTGAAGTGCTTGATTTTCTGATGCTTGTCCTGGAATCTCTCACCTCGGCGTCATTCTTCTTGTGATTTCTCGAAGGCGCAAAGTTTCGGGCGGGTAGGCAACATAGCCCCTTGAATACCCCTACTTGTTTTACCACCAAAAACAAAATCACACACCAAACTTTTAACATATTTATAAACACTAGTTGGGAGAATTAATGATAATAGCCTCGGTAACATAGGCGGTCGAGGAGTGTTTCGAAGAGGGCAAAGAGAAGGTCTCTAGGTTGAATCTGATGGGGAATAATGTTAACAACGGTACTTGAATTGTTGGCTGTTGGAGTCTCAGAACTCGGTCACACTGGCATCCTCAAGGACTCAATCAATGTGGTTTGAGGGCATATTTATCCTACGTGTGTGTTCTTGTTTTATTGCTTGTGTTACTGAATACCAATGCAACCATTGAAGAGAATAAGAAAGCTCAGAGCAAGTAGGAAGGGAGCCTTAGCCATGGTGGTATGTAGGATGATTTGACGCATAAATTGGCATCAGTTTTGTTCATGGACATGCGTGTTTCCCTCTATATCAATTTGGTGGTCTCGGTTAGTGTTCTAGGCTTATAGGGTTGAGTATATAGCAGTTCTTGGATTGTTAGTCTTTCTTTGGGTGTTCTTTGTAATAAAATTAATATAATTTTCTGTTGAAAATAAAAATAAAAAATGCGTCAATTTTAAACCATGGTTGTTACTTCATTTTTACGCATAAGCGAGCGATTGTACATAATTGGAACTAGTCGCGGTAGGCGTACCCGTTAATTCTAGTAGGTCAAAGACAGGACCAGTTGAATTCAAGTATCTGGGCTTGAGAAGCTATTTCCACTATCAAGTACAAAGTCTCACCGGGCAGTACTACATCTGTCACCCCAGTTTAATTTAAGCATATGCGAGAATTGTAGCTTAGTTAAACTATGCTTCATGCTCAAGATCTCTCATTAAGATTGAACATGGTGTTTCTCATTAAAGTCGGTTGGGCTTACATGACATTGGAATGCATTATCGATCTCACGGATGTAATATGGATTGGTAGCTCTGATTGAAGGCGGCATTGGATCTCTTGAGAAAGAGTTATCTTCCAATGAGAACTTCCATGTAAATGGTTCACCAAGTAATGAATCATAGCCGAGTTTCCATTTTGCAAACTCATAACCAGGACATATCCTTGGCCCTCCCCCAAATGGCGCATAACTAAAGGCTGGGGCGGGTGCTTGTTGCTTAAAGCATGTCGGATCAAACTTTGATGGATCAGGGAATATCTTCTCATCCACATGTGTCATGCATGTTGACCAAAATACCTGCAAAACAGAAAGTTCATGTAAGTATACCTTCTTCTTTTATTTCAATTTCACATAATGTGATGAGAGTCAACCACGTGAGTCCCTGTGATTCCACCCCTTAGGATGCTTGCCATTACCATTGTCACAGTACTACTTGACATAACATTCTTCTCTTGCTATATATTGAAGATGCATGAAATTAAGTAGAGATTTTGTGTCATACTTGCCACCCTTTGGGAATTATGTATCCACTGTACTCGATATCTTTGAGGGTCCTCCTGAAGGTACAAAACACCTAGGGTCATCCGTAAAGTCTCCATTGCTACTCTCCATGTGTACTTCATCTTGGTAAGATCGTCGCATGTCAGAAACTCCCTAAAAAACTTGCTATTGGAAATTGCCTCTTGTTCTGAAATCTCAATCATGTACTTTATTAGTTAATGTTCCTAAAAGAGACCGTGATGGGTGAAGTGAAGCTGGAGCTAGTTTCTTACCTTCAACAACAACAGAATAAATAGAAGGGTTATCAGCTAAAAGCCAAACCAAGAAGGTAAGGAGGCTAGTGGTTGTATCATGCCTTACAAGCATCACCAAGACTATATTGTCCAGAATCTCCTTATCAGACATCAATTTTGAATTGCCTTTTTTACCAATGCTAAGCAAGCAAGTGATGAGATCTTGATATGGGGAAGCTCTGTTTTCATTCAATACCAGCCTTTTCTCGGCTATAAGATCCGAAACCATGGCTTTCATTTTATTGCATGCCCGAACACTATGGTTAAATTGAGTGAATGGCAAATTAATAGGCATTGAAAGCACTCCTGCAATCTTATCTTGACACACTGATATGATATTATCCCTTTTGCTTCCTTGTTCTATTCCAAATATAAGAGAGCAAATTATGTTGAAAGTCAAATCACACACCCCAAGAATTTCCTTTTCAGTTCTTCCAAACACCACTACAATTACCTACTTCCCAAAACTTCATTATTTTCCTTTACCCTTGATTCATATACATAGATACTTAGATATATGCAGACACACACATGCACGCATGTCCACACACATACACATAGTGGCATGGGCTGGATTTTCTTGTTATGTATGTCCAGAGCTATTTTCTCCAGGTGCAGTCAGACTAAAATGTTATAGATACAGAACAGTCTACCATCCAACTCGTAGATTGTGCCTGGGAGTTGTAATCAATTTATTTTCTAGAAAAGAAGTATGTACTGCAACAAGGATATATCATATTTAATTAAGAGTGGTAGTTACTTGAGTACTTAATAGTGACGAGGCGAGAAGTAAACATGATCTAAAAAGCTGTAATCATGGTTTTCAATATAACATGTTTTCCCCAAGTATCGGCATGGATTAATGGAAATCCACCCAGCCCTTGATTCTGAGAAAAGGTAAATCTCGAGATCCCTGCGGCTCGAGTGCGAAATGGGCGTCGATCGGACATTTTATTGTTTATATTGTTTTTTTTCTTCTTATTCATCATACTTGTAGTTGTAGCGACACCGGCTTTTACGCTTATTAGAAGGAAGGTGTTGCCCTTACGAAGCTTGCTATTCCTTCCTAAATTAGTGTCATTTCTATAATGAATTGGCAAAAGAGGACATTGCTAAAGGCCGAAATAGCATCTACGGTTCCTAATGATGTGTCACACCTTGTTCTTTTGTTTACGGTTCACAAAATTGTAGGGATCTCATATCATCAAGGTTTTAGTGCATATATATCAAGGAATAAATAACATGATTGATAGAAGAACAGACTCTTCCTAGGATTAATCAAATTAAGAAAAAAAAAGAACATAAGCTCAAGCCAACTCAATGAAATACAGCTTTCAGCTTCAATGTCGTACAAACATGAAAGCATGCAAACACCAAATGGAATCTAAAAGAAGCGAGAAAAGGGTGCGAAAACACCGCCAGGTTCACTTGGTGTGTCATCACCAAGCTGCGATCATCAGATGCGGATGGAGAAGAAAAAAAGTACAAGATGTCAAAAATATTCTATTGTCCTTCACACCTGTCAACACCGAGATGCCAATATTAGATAAAAATAGGTATGGCAAAGTGTAATGATATCCTTGCTTGCATTTCCCAAGAGTAGTTTGATGTGACCCTAGGTTGGACACCTGCACCTTTAACTGGGTGGAATAGCCGCACACAACTACAACAGCAACAACAAAAAAAAGGCAACTTGAAATAAAAATCTTCTTGTAGTATGGAAGAGTTTTAGTAAGAGGTCAACTGTGAATTCAAATGAGCCAAGTTTATGTGGGGATTATGCACTGTAGAAGCTTGACTTTTTCTGGTGTTTTTTTTTATTTTGAAGGTTGACAGTTAGGTTCAGGGGCAGCAGCAACTTCATCATAAAAGAGGTGAATATCTTCTACAATTCTTGATGGATTTTATTTTAGAGGACTTTTCTATTTTCTATTGGAATGGTTGGTCTCCCCTACTTTCTTTTTTCATCATCGTATCTACTGCTTTCTTGTGTCATTTTCTGTGCATAGGCTCAAACGTCTGAGGCAGACAAGAGAGGCTATCAGAGCCTGTTTAGAAACATGAGAGATTTGGTGTTGGTTATCTTGGCCATCTTACGTTACGAGTTTACTACTTTGTGTGCCAAAATTTGGTAAATACTATCTCTTGCGAGGTATTTCTTTTAGTTATGCTTACTAAATGTAGCTTGAACTTTTGGAGATTAAGAAAGTATTAGCTCGAAGAACTTCTATAATGAAACAAATGCCAAAAAATTACAAGTTCCCTGTAACTTTTGGCATGCATTAGTCTAGGAACACTTCCTAAAATTTGATCTAATGCTATTAGATCTAAGCATTTCTGGAATTTTGCTGGTAGGTACCTAGATGAATTTCTTGTAATTTTGATATGTTTGTGTCCTTTTCTGGTTATGACCATTACAATCTTCTACCATGACACATGATGCCAAATTCATCTATAGATATGTATAATAGGATCATTGGAAGAACAGAAGATAAAACAGGTTCAAACTTCAGTTGTCAAAGGTGAAATTAGAAAACATATACAAAAAAGGATACTGGATTAGGAACACGGACTACTTCAAGGATTGGATACGTTATTGTTGGGAAATTTAGGGTGAAAAAATTACAATTAAGAGAGAGAAAAACTTGGAGGGCAGTAGACAGATGGCCACTACTTCACCAAAACCAATGGGCAACAGTATTCCCATTTTTTTGGCCAGCTAATTGTATACTGATAAAGCAAGAAATCAAACTTTCTGTACTCTTTACTGTGTGTATTGAAAATACCCCTGCAATCCAATTGTGTGTTCGACTTTGGCAGTTGAATTGACTTTTAACTGAACAATAATTACACTGATTTCGTCCAGTTTTCACAATCATAAGATTAGTGTTGTCTAGTAAATTTAATGTGGTCTATTATGTTAAGTTTTAGGGCCTTCTCCGTCAACTATTGGTAGTTTTTTAACGAAAGTTGTCACAGGCCAGTCACATCCTTTTTTGGGCCAGACAAATCACTTACTAATGGATAATCCCAAATTAAAAGAAAATAAGTTATCAGGTGATGGAATATCCATCCACCCAGGGTCCCAAGCATGTTATCGATCTTCAAATCAAGAGGAACTTACTTACGACATCCCGTCACAGGAACCAGAATCACAGAGACATCGGGCAGGTACGAAGCGTTCAATTCATCATTTTGAATGCATAATGACCATGGTTGTCAAAGGCAAGCTAGGCAAGCGCTTGAGGCGAGGGAAGGGGTCTTCGCCCGAAGGGATCCCAGGAAAGGCGAGGAGCAAAAGGCGAACGCCTTTCTTGCCTTTTTGAGTGGTGAGGCAAGAAAAGACGACCAAAGGCTAATAGAGAAAAAAAGGTAATTTTTAAGTTGAACAACGTAGTTTTTGGGTTATTTTCAAGAGAGAACACAAGTGGCTGGTACGGTGGTCTAGGACAACTGAATATTTTCTCGCGACTCCTTGAATACCCACTAAAATATACAACCCAAGTCATATATTCTACTTCTACAAAACTTGGAACTCCTCATTAGTAGTTATTTAAGTAATCTCCTTAAATATCCACGTATTTGGGTTAATTGCAGAATCAATACACGAGAATGCCCACATCAAGAGATAAGCGATATAAAGGAAGACTCTATTGATTTCTTTTAGATCTATTCAGCAATAATGATGGGCAGGAAATAATGAGTTATAGAGTTTTCTTGAAATCGTATGTTATAGGAGGGGTATCTTAGTTTATAAATTGTAATACACCAATCCTCTCAAGGTACAATCAAAACAGAAATTCTGCAGAGTTATTGGTCAGAGATGTTTGAGACTAACTAGCTTGAAGCCTGAAATGCATTGTGTTTTGGGTTTTAGCATGTAGAGCAGTGTTTATAAAATCTGTGGCTCAACTATTCCAGCGTTTATAGGCTTTATTTATGCATTTCCAAATTCTGTAGAGACATACAAATATCATATGATAGAAAGGAACTTGTTTCAACCCCTTTTTCTTACTATTTGGATTTTCCATTTCCTGAGCTTAAATCACTCGAGTGTGTGTGTCTGTGTGTATGTGTTTTTTTTACAGGTCTGTGTGTGATTGTGTATATAGCATAAGAGTTATAGAAGCTTTATGAGACTCTTTAGTACATGAGCATGTTGGAGGCGGATACACAGGGGAGAGAAAGCATGCTAAAGTTCTGACTAGTGTTATATCATGCCATTCATAATCAAGTCTTCTTTGATAAACCAATTTCGATTGGTTCAATCACACAAACATGATGTCTGCGTTCTCTCCAAACCTGTATCACAATTATACGTATTCAGCGATGTATGTTTGTAGTTTTGCAATTTTGACTATTTGATCAATTGGTTATTTGAAAAACTTGATTAGTATGTGATTTGTCTCTCGAGGCTCAAGCGTTACGTAATTATATCAATCGTAAGCAGCTGGAGTTCCCAATCGTAATTATACCAATCAAACATGTACATATGTTAATAAGGTAAAGAAGTGGAGTGGACTAATCTGGATGGCATACGAGGTTTGAGATATCCTTGTAAGCTTAATAGCAAAATGTAGAAGATACACCGGTTGGCCACCAACGATGTATCGTGTGAATCTGAGAATATCAAAAGAAGCCGAAGACGCCCGACTTGCCAATCTTTATGTTCTTCTCTCTAGGAAACTCATGATAGCATTTTTTTTTGCCAACTCTTGAGCTCCAGCAGTGTCAGGTGTAATCATACTCAAGTTAATAATGCAGTAACATTTTATAAAATAAACAACATGTTCATAATCATAAAGATGAAACAATATCCTCTTAATCAAGTGTAAGGATGCTAAAGTCATGGAGACATACTGCGAGAATCGAAACCTAATATTGGGATGATTGGATCTTTTTTTTTGCGCGAAATAAATATATTCCAGTTATTGATTGGCTCTCATGTTTTGAGGCTTGTTTTACTTATGCAAGTCAAATGTTATTGATTGGCTCTCATGTTTTGACGCTTGTCGTACTTATGCAGGTCAAATTTCACTAGCTAACTTTTACTTGGCAAGCCATCAGTTTAATAGTAAAAAATTTACTAGCACCTCAAGAGGTATTTTTATTTCTCTTTCCTATTACTTTTAAATGTGGCATGTATGGTGAGTAAATCGAAGTGTAATACTACCCTTTGTGTATGTGTTTTGGTGCTGATACTTATTAACTTTCTTTGAAATGTGAGAACTTAATAAAGAACATAGATCCTATTGTTTTCATATTACTCCATACAAATTTTCGGTGTTGCTACGTGTTTTTCTTTTTACAAAAATGCAACAAAAATGCTACTAAAGTAACTAATTTTTATAACTCCATACTTTTTTATTTTACTAAAACTCATTTTTCTTCTTCCAATTGCTGAAAGAGGAGAGCAATCAACTGTTGGGGTGCCCTCGTTTGATGGGTGTGCACCATTGTTTTGTTGTTGTATGTAAATGATTTGTTGGGGTGCCCTCGTTTGATGGGTGTGCACCATTATTTTGTTGTTGAACGTAAATTCTTTGTTGGGGTGCCCTCATTTGATGGGTGTGCACCATTGTTGCATTGTATATAATAATGTCTCATACTCACATATAGGTTAAGAGTGTGCTCCTAGATATCTTTATAAATATTCTATGTCCATCTATTAAGGATAATTGATCTCTGAGGTCCTTGAGTTCACTTCTCCTATAGATGAAAATACTTTTCTTTTTGCCCGGATAACCTTGAAAGTTTCTTATTCATATAAAAGCTAGCCCAATCCCATCTCACAAATCCACCAATGCTTGAATGCCCCAAAATCCATGCCTGTGGTGCCCATCCTTCCACAATCATTCCCCTATCTCCTACCTTCTCAATAAACTCTTTAGGTAGTTTCTCTTCACCCTTAATCTTTTCACCTCCCTTTGGAAACCTCACAACCCATATAAAGTTAACATTACTCAACTCTAGCCCATGATCAATCTCTTTCAAATCTGCATCAGACAGAACCTCCAGCACCTGATGGTCAAAGTTTGCCACAATTTGTTATCTGGTTTATGGGAAATCTGAAATGGGTTGCTTCAGTTTGTGCACTTTACCACACATGGCAGTTTAATACTCCCTTAGTAACATGAATTAATTGAGTCTAAACCCCAGCCCCTCATAAGAAAAATATTGGACTGAGAGTTTTTAAAACAATGTTTGTCTCAAAATTTCAAGCCTTTTTTTTCTTTTTTGATATCTCGGTCTTGTTGTTTTCCTGGCGTTATCACAACCTCAAACTCGCCGCCATCTTTCGAAATTGTTCAATTTTTCTATCTTCTAAAAGCTGTTTCTTCTTTGTGTGTCGTGAACAAGGCGAGATAGTTTGAAAACTCCACCCAATTCAGCTTCTTCCTTGCTAATTACCACAAACTGATTGGGATTTAACCCAACTTTTTCGTACGGAAAATTCTGAGTTGAAGAGATCAAAATCATGTTACTTGTATGGAGTTCCATGTCTTGTCCTTGTTGTTTAGCTTGTGTCTTGACAGTCCATAACCTACTGCCCACCCTATTTGTTCCATAGCTGAGACTCGTGATAGAAGCAACTTCCTATCTTTTGTTTTCCCAAACAGTTCCAAGCTTGAGGTCTTTGTTTAAAACAGCCCCAACTTCCTTGGCTAAATCAGACCCAAACAGTTCTAAGACATGGGAAGTGTTATTTCCACTTTAATTTTTTTATCTACTACGTTACCACAAAAAGGGTTTAGGCCTGAATAATGGGTTAGACTAACCAAATAATTTCCTGTTACTTTTCTACATTGACTTCATCTTCTGCACTAGGAAGCACGCTAACGAGTTCCATATCTGAAACTCTGTAAACCTGAATAATCAAGTTCAAAGGTTAACAGAGGAAAAAAACACATTAAGAGAAAATAAACTGAAAGTTGTCAATTCAAAATTTACATCACCTATCATCAATCTGTGACAAACTGGACACAACTTCATTAAGATATCATCTTGTATCTGATAAAGTGCCGATCATAAAACTATCAAGCAACTTCGAATGCAAAAATGAGGACGGACCACTTAGCATTGTCAAAGGCATGCTTAGGCACAAGGCCAAGCGGCCAAGTGTCACGGGGTTATTTTCTTTTCGGATTTATAACGCCTATGCGGCTGTCTTAACACTTAAAACAGCGACCCTCTCGTTTTTCCCGTTAACTCACAAACTTAATGATAACTCACAGCAAAGGAAACAACAAAGCAGCCAGCAATTACAGGATCAAACCCAACCTTATATTACTGCATAATACTAAGGAATACACACTGTTTTGTAAGGCTAACTCACGCCGAGTGCATACATCCAAAAGCAGTTTACAACAACTATTTAAATGGTGAACAACAGACCAACAAGCGCCCATAGCTTCAGGGACAAGTGGTGCCGGATCAGGTGGCGGTTTATGTCCTAAAAGCGTCACCAGCGCTTTCAACCACCTTGTGCGAAATGCTTGCCTCCGGCATCGATTGATCAACTATCCGGCTTGCTTGTGAAGCGTACAGGTCCACAACACGAATCTCGGCATCACGAATCACGCGGCATCACGAACATTGCTAGCAACTTTGAATCGCCGGTAACCAATATTGACCGGCCGTTGCTAATTCGGTTTACGCCGCATGATCTATGTCATTGTTTCCGTCCATCGCGGCCGTAACTTGCATTGTCCTTTGCCCAACACAATGCCAACACAATGCCATGACATGCCCGCTCATGCCATGGTTGCACTCAACCTAAGTGCTTACACCAAGGCACGGGTTTGGGCCTCGAAGTGCAGGTGAGGTGCCATCACGACATGACTTTGGAGAGTACAATTCGAATGCGATTTAAATGGTATTTTGAGTGAGAGAAAATTCAAAGACTTCAACCAATATTGCACAAGTTAATTTGGTTGTCTCAAATAGGGAAAAAAGAGATTGCACAACAAAGCCTCCTAGTCGGTATAAGCGGAGCGAATATGTATTGGAAAATGAATTCATTCAATGCATCTAAAAGCAATCATGTAAGCTCAATGTACCCGTGCGGTTGAAATTGACAATGGTGCTTTGCTTTGCTTTGTTTTACGACAATCTATTATACATCTTGAATACATACATGAGCGCTTTACGCACTAGATTGCGAGCATCCTATAGATGAAGATCAATGAAATAGTTTTTCTTTTTGTCAATTCGAATCACTCTCGTTATTAAATTTCCATAATTGGTAAAGCTCATCTTCTACCCCATTATATGCATCATGTTCTTATCCTTTTAGCCCCTATCAATATTTGATTCTTTCACGCGATAGATTAGGAGTACCTTTTCAATGTATCAGGGCTATTTTAGGCAATTTGATCAAGATGCCCGGTGCAAGACTAGCTTCGCTTAGGAGATAATACTCTTTTATGGTAAGTGTGAAGTGTTCCCAAGTGCATGTGTAATTTCACGCGAGGATCTACTAAAAAACAAGAGGAATTTGAGCGAGAGTAAACTTTTGAGTTTTTAATGATACTTTCACAACCATAAGGGTGCAAATAATAATGATGAGTCATTTACCTAGTCCGAGTAAAGATGTGAATCTTCTAATACCGAAAAACAGTTATGGGAAACATGTGATGTCAATGTGCGGAAATGTTAACATGTATAATGTATCATTTGCTTTGGTTAGCAAGTCAAATGACATTAATTTCATCATTTGTTGTGGTTCATAAGCCTTGAAATAAGAATTTTAGAAACAAAGCGAGGTACGGTCTATACGGAAGAGAAATTCATGTGTTGTTACGTCATGAGGAGTTGGAACAGATTATTCATTATATAGAAATCCATTTTTCATGAATGTTATGTTATAAAATTGAAGCCATTACACACTCCAAAGTTGTCATATTTATTTAGAATGGTTGTGATGTGATCCTTGTCTTATTTACATGTAAGTCTCTTCCTTAGTGCTATGATGTTTCCGATTTCGAGATGTTTATTCAACCGAATCGTCTCTACTCTCGGGTTTTATTCATTCCCGTATAAAATACTTTAATTAGTCTTTTAGCATCTAATGATATTGTTGCTTTCCATTAATTATTACTCAGTAGGATATTGTGTTGGTAGCCTTATACCATGAATGTATTACGATTAGCTTGACATCAAAGCGAGATTATTGTATGTATCAATCATTTAATCTTTAGCCCATTACATGGATTACTGACCTAATGAATTGTATTAGTTTTTGAAATGAGGGTCTGATCCTCAAAGAAGTTACCTTGCTTCTCATCAAAGGTTCACTAAAGAAGTAGCAGTATCAATGTTGAGTGTGTCTCTGTAATATTATTTATATGCCAATGGGGTTGTTCTTGCTCTAGATGATAAAAGCTAGAGAATGTCTATCTATCATCATAACATTGTTGCTAAATGGGTGAGCATGTTTCTTTTGAAATCGATTCTGAGATGGAAATATGTTTCTTTGCTTATGCCATCTAGGTGTTCATTTCTACTTAATGTTTAGAATTTCAATAGCGACTTCTAAATCATTCCATGTTGAGATCAATGTCGGTAAAGAAGTTTAGAAATCGGTATCATATTATGATCAATATATACATGGACTTGGTTGCGTTGCATATTGGTAATTTGATGTCTTTGTTTTTGCCTAAGAAATCTTCACCTTGTGTACTTATTAGATGAGTGCGAACAATGAAGATACTTCGGCGTGCTAACGTGTTCATCAAGACACAGTAAAAAGGATGGTTGCATACCTCACGATGATACTAGAAGCCTAGTTGTAAGTAGTTTAATTAAAAAATTCATTATTATATGGTTTCATTAATTTAATGTTCACGTATAAAAAATACTTTTGTTTTTGTTTTGTTTTTAGGAGCGGATGGTGAAAAGCTAAACGAGGTACCGAAGAGGAGCGAGCGGAAGCTTATAAAGAGCAAGTTTTTGTTGAACTCATGGGGCCGATGGACATGGGCGTGTGAGAACTTTTGGTTACGGACCATCTCCTCGTCATATTTTGGGGGCTCGGTCATCTTCAACAACTACACCTTCTTCAGAGGTAATAGATAAGCTAGTGGAAGCTAAGGTAGCGCAAATAGCATCTCAGTACTTGAAGAAACAACAGGAGTTTGAAAAGACACAAATGGAGACACTTGAAAAGGTTGAACGTATGCAACGCTTAATGGAGGTACATGGGCTACTGCCATTGTCGCCACGTCCAGGCACAAATGGCGGCGGCTCTGGATCTAGTGTAGGTCAGGTATACCCTTATCATGTTCACCCTTTCATTGAGTCGTACGTTAATTTTTTTGTGGAATTCTTGCTTATTATATTATTTTTATTATAGGCTCAGATCAACCTTCCCAATTCTTCGATGGATAACGTGAGCTAGCAAATTCTAGGGATGGCGTCGACTCTTTTGTTTTTGAGCAGATGATGCTACAAATTCGCGGTTTTCGTTTGAATATGTGCTAATGCTTTTGATTTGGATATGTACGTTGATATATGTACTTTATGGGTTTGTGTTTCTTAATTAACTAGTATAACTTTGTGTAGGTATTCGTAGTTTTTCTTTTGAATATGTGCTAATGCTTTTGATTTGGATATGTTGATATATGTTTATGAGTTTGTGTTTCTTAATTTACTAGTATAACTTTGTGTAGGTATTTTCAAGAATTGCAATTGTTTCCTTTTTAATAATGTATGGTGGATTGATTATTTCAACACACCAAATGGTGGGTTAGTTTAGTATTTTTCTTAAAGTACAATCGTGCCAAATGTAATTGGGAGGGCAAATACAATCGTGCCAAATGCAATTCGGAGGGCCGGAAAAACAATGCCAAATGTAATTGGGAGGGCAGGAAAATAGTGCCAAATGTAAATTGGGAGGATAGGAAAAACCGTCCCAAATGTAATTGGGAGGGCAAGAAAACCGTCCCAAATGTGATAGCGAGGGCAAGAAAACCGTCCCAAATGTAATTGAGACAATAGGAAAAACCGTCCCAAATGTATTTGGGAGGGCAAAACAATCCCAAAAGTATTTGGGATGACAAAAAATCCGTCCCAAAAACCGTCCCAAATGTATTTGGCAGGGCAAAAAACCGTCCCCAAAAAGCGTCCCAAATGCATTTGAGAGTGCAGAAAAACCGTCCCAAAAAACGTCACAAATGTAATTGGGACACCAGGGAAAAACCGTCCTAAAATGTAATTGTGACGGCTGAAAAAACCGTCCCAAATACTTTTTGGGACGGCATTTTGAAAAACGTCGCAAATACTCATCAGTCGGGACAGCCATGAAAAATCGTCGCCTTCTCCGTGACAAATGCTTTTTGGGACGGTTTTTGGCCGTGACAAATGTTTTTGGCACCCTCGTATTTGAGAGGGAGCGAAAACCGTCCCAATGCCGTCCCAAATACCTTTTGTGACGGTTTTGAAAGTATTTGGGACGGTTTTTTGCCGTCCCAAATACTCATATTTCTTGTAGTGCTCCCTGAACTCTGTAAAGGCTCCAGAAAGGACAGTCAAATCAAAAGTTACTCCATCATAAAAACATGGAGTAGCGAGGCGAGTGGTGGCGATAATTGCCTCCCTAATTGTCATATCTGGGACGCCTCCGATGAGAAGGCATGGCGATCAGACGGGAAGGTGCCATCTCCACCATTGCACATAACTCCTCATAGGTGGGACACATCTCGTTCATACCGAAGTTAAAGAGGTGGTCTTGAAGAGACCAAAACCTGGAGGCTCCCCTCAGCATGTCCCAATTAATGACAATATTCGTCCAGGATAGCAGACACATATATCCAAAAATATGCTCAAACCAATCACGATTCGAGCGGCGCGCTTGAGGAGAGAATCAGGAAATCAAAGCATTCGCATAGATTTCTATCTCTAGCGCTGTATGAATTCGTGTAGCCATTTTTGAGAAGAATGCAAAGGATTATTTGATAAAGGTGGCAACGGCTGAGCAGAATCAAGGCTAAAAGTTTGAGAGAAAGAAGCAGATGAATCTGTGAAAGAGCAAACTATCCCCTGTCCGCCTTTTATATCAAAAAACTCGAAGCCCACGATTTTTAAGAGCACCAGTCTTTGAGCAGGGATTGCACAGAAGAACTCGGGCGCCGCCATATAATGCCCTCACTGGCGCCCTTGATTCGCTTGTCGGCCCCAAGCTGCCGGTATCCCGGTTTTTCTGCTCAGCGGATCTCTATTATTTCTATCTGATCACGGAGAAAGAAGAAAAGGCTACAAACACTAGCTCAACGGCAATTATATAGCTAAAGAACCAGAGAAGGCGGCTGCCTTTTCCTCCCCGTGTATCAGCAGAAAAGCCCGCTCGAGCCCGAAGGTGTATTCTTATAAAACTCGTTTATGAAATACAGTGTGCCATTACCCTTATATATTGATATAGCTTTATTTTATGCATGCGTTTTGAGTCTGCATTTTTAATATTTTTGCATCATATAAAATTATATTGCATTGTATAATAAACGTTTGTACAGGTTTTTAGTACGAAAAAAAAAAGAAAAGAAAACTAATAAAATGCAGGTATCCAAAAAGCTAATGTGCAGGACGAATTTGGCTCTATCAAGACCACCTCCCATGACCCAAGGGCCTACGTGCCACGGCTACCCGCCTCATAAGCTCGAAGCTCTGCCTCGGCTGGCTTGACCGACATCCGCGTCATCGTCATCGTCATCACCATCCGTGCTGAAGTGCGCCGCCTTTGCGTCATTCCCCCTGCAAGAAAACTCGTCAACAAACTTTTGATAAAGCTTGTTAATATTGAAGAAGCCCCGTAGTAGCCTCTTATAAGTGGACACATTCACCTGGAAAAAAAGTGTGAGACAGCAAAAAGAAAATATATCAGTCTCCGAAAAAAAATAGATATGCATAAAAAAGAGAAAAATGATAAATAAAAAAAATGTGTGCGCATAAAAAAAAGAGGGAAGAAATGCAAAGGTAAATGTGTCTACCGAATGGGCCTGCTCCGGAACCCGACGCTCCTCAGGAATCTCGACATCTGAAAGCATTTCGTCTACCACATGACCACCCCAATGGTACTGAAAGGTAGAGAGGACATCATTAGGCTCAGCAAATACCAGATGCTCGTCGAGAGATGGAATGGAAGGCCTTGGCCTAGCAGATGCATCAGAAGCCGTCTGGGCACAGCAGGAGCCGGAAAGGGAGGATGAAGCACTGTCCGCAAGAAATCCTCATATGTCATAACCGAAAAATCAGTCGCTGGCGTAAGGAATTTCGACAGGTACTGATACCTGTTCGGCAAGTGGTCGGGCACTATCACCCAAAAAGGAGGCCTAGGAGCTACCACTGGAGGTACCAAAGATGAATAGTGTTGGCGATTGACCCGCTCGCCCATGTATAAAGAGTCTACCATAATGGATACCATCAGTATCCGGCAGTGGCTCAATCCTAAAGCAACAGCATAATGCCCCTCCAGGCCCTCCCAAGGAAGGAAGTGCACTGCCAAGACTCGAGCTAGCTATCCGCCTCGCAGACCTCCGCCTTTTTTTTGAGCGACCACCATTCGTCCTAGAACTCGTTCTCATCAATGAACTCAAGCGAGATAAGGTGGCCGGTGGACACGCCGACGTTTTAATCGTGAAATGAAAAAATGAAAAGGCCCAGACCTGCAAAAAGAAAGGGAAAAAAAATTTCAGCAATAAAAAAAATATATATTCTGCCAAAATAATATATATATATATATATATATATATATATATATATATATATACATATATAAAAGGCAGCAAAAAGCAAGAAAAGACATATACCTCCCACGCCGGGGCAAATCCATTCAAAGTCGGCGAGTCATTCCGGCAAGCCCTATCCATGGAAGCATAAAGTTCGGCCAAGCCCGCCTGCCCCCAGTCATAAGCGGGGATCTGCTCAAAATCTGTTAGGCATGCCAAGTCAGAGACCCTCAAGGTGGTAGAAGAATTGGCAAAAAGTGACGTGCCAAGAAAGAAAAATAAGAATGCTCTAGCAACGCTTAGCCACGCCTACGGGTCATTTTCTGGGACCCCGAAGTTGCTTAGAAGCCATTTCCGCACGCCGCTAATGGAAGTCTCACCAATACTGGTAGGAAGACCGGTGATAGCGGCAAAATCACAGCGAGTCATGGTCACTTCCCCCCAGCTGAAATGAAAAGTGTGGGTGGTGTCCCACCAATAATCTCGGAGCACATCGAATATAGGTAGATAACTCGTAAAGGGGCGAAAGACGTGTAGGAAGGCGCTGAAACCGGAGCCCTCCACTAAGACTTGTGCCGCCTTGGGCAACATGCGATAAATATCCGCCATATTGGCACAAGTGGCCCGAACCCTATGAAATGGCCTGCGGAACTTTAAAAAAAAAAAAAGAAAAAAAAAGAAGGGGAAGGAAGAGGTAAGTTTACTGTCTTTTATTTTCCTCACACAAAAATGAATGAATAAGTATAAATAATAATAATAAGTAATGATAAATAATAAACATGTTGCATGCATTATATTTTGTAAATCATAAAATTGCAGCATACTAATTCCTTTGATGCATTTTATAATAATAAAAACATCATTTTGCATGAATATATATATATATATATATATATATATATATATATATATATATATATATATATATATATATATATAATAAGCATTTAGCATCTTAGACTTTTTTTAAATAAATAAAAAAAGAAAAAAAAATATATTTTGCATTTAAAAGGTATATGCTGCATTATTTGCACCTTTGCATGCATAATAAAAAAAGCATCTTTGTGCATTTAAATACGTATTCTAGCATCTTAGGCATTTAAAAAGAATAATTAAAAAAAATGTGTATTTTGCATTTAAGAGTATATGCTGTATTTCTTTGCATTCTTGCATGCATTAAAAAGGGCTGGGGATATGTATCTTTTAGCATCTAAATGTGTATTTTTGCATTTTAGGTATCATAAAAGGTGTGCATTTTGCATTTTAAAAGTATATAATGCATTTTTGCATTTTCGCATGCATAATAAAATAAAGATTGTCCATGCATCATGTTAGCAAGCATCCCATAATTTTTCTGCATTGCATTTGCATCAAATAAAGTAATATGCATCCATCGTTTGCATTTATTATCCAATAAGCTGCATTATGGCTGCACTAAGAAGAGAATAAAAATGCCACCAATCATGAAAAGAAAATATTCTCATGGCATTTACTATGTCCCTGAAGCATAAGCATGCATGAAAAATGTATTTTAAGGCATAAAATATATCTGTTTTGTCCTGCATTCATCCGAAAATGTACCCAAAAATATGTCAAAAAAAATTGCATTATATTCCGAAAAGTCCGTTTCATGAGCATATAACATATAAAAATATATTTTAGCCTAAAACCTGCATCATATAGTCCCAATTGCATTTATAGTATAAATCATGCATAGTAGGGTCAAATAGTGACCACAAGTTCAATTGTGCATCGCAAAAATAAATTGCATAAATTTCATGCATCATCACTAAATTGCATCATTTTAGCATAAATATTGCATGCATAAGCATCATTAACAATGTCAGAAATGCTCTAAAAGCGCAAAGCATTGCTAAAATCTAGCAGATCTGAAGTATAACTAAGCAGATCTAGAAAGAGAGAAACTTACAGAAGTGCTTGGAAGATTGGACACATGGGTGTCCCGATCGCGGAGGATATTGTCCCAGTCATCCTTAGAATAGCGGTATTTAATTTTATTCCGGACCAAAGGAGGATATTCCTTCCTCCTTTCGCCAGATTCTGGGTGCATGGGAGCCTTCCCCTTCCTGGATCGAGATGAAGAAGTCATCTGCTAGAGAAAACACGAAAATGGGCGGAAGAAAAATGAGAAAAGGAGCAAAAATGGAAGAAAAATAAAAACGGGCAACAATGGCATCGCAGAGAGAAGTAGGAGAAGAAATGAAGAAGAGAAGGAGCAGTGGCTCCCCCCCCTCTCTCTCCCGTCACTAATAATGGGAGGAAAAATGATTTTTTCTTTCTCCCCCTCCAAAGTTTGAAGTTGCAGCACTTAAGTCCCTAGGTTCCATTAGCTGCAAAATGGCCCCTGAAGCTTAACAAAAAGTTAACAAAAGTAATTTTGTTAACCAAATCCGACGGCCATCCATCCAAGAGCAAGGGAGAAATTATATCCCCAGTAGATCAGCCGCAAAATAAGCAGAAAAGCCAGAAAATTCGACGGCAGGAATAAGAATTAAAAAAAAGAGAAAAAGAGAAAAGAATAAGCATGTAAAAAAAAGAAAATAATAAGCATGCAAAAAAAAGGGAAAAGAATAAGCATGCAAAGAAAAAAAAGAGAGAAAAAAAAATGAAAAAAAGGAAGAAAAAAAAGAAAAAGAGAGAGGGAAAATGCATGTAAAAGAAAAGGAAGAATGTATCAACGCATGCAACAAGCGAAAATGCGGCGGCTAAAAGAAGAAATTTTCAACTGAAGCTAGAAAATGTAGCAAAAAAAAAGATACAGCAGCAAGAAGAAAAGAAAAGGAAATTTCAGCTGGAACCAGAAGATGCAGCAGCAAAGAAAAGAAAATTCCTAGCCAAGGTTAGAAAGAGCAGCAAAAAGAAAAATGCAGCAGCATAAAGAAAGATTTTCCAGCTAAGGCCGAAAATGTAGCGGAAAAAGGGGAAAGAATTTCCAAAGAAAGGCCGGAACCGCAGAAAAGAAAAATCCTCCGTGCAGTGCAGCAAAGAGCAAAGATGAAATAGCAAGAGCAAAGATAAAGCGCCAAGAGCAAAGAAAGTAGCAAGAATGGCAATTTGCCGCAAGGGCAAGGCAAAGGTAAGGAAAGGAAAGTATTTTCCTTTTCTGTGCATTTCTGTGATGTTTGGAAGACTTTCCCTAAAGGGGCAGGCAACCCCGAAGCAAGGGAAAGGCTTTGTTCTCCGACGAAGGCTGCGTTCCTGAGGAGACATTGAATTTCAGGCATCGATAGCTGTGTTGGAAAACTTTCCTTTAAGGGGCACGCAACCCCGGATCAGAGGGAAAGGTTTTGTTCTCCGACGAAGGCAGCGTTCCTGAGGAGACATTTCATGCCGCACAGCAGCAGACAAACTACGATTGGTCTGATTCCTTAGGAAAGGATACGTAGGCATCCTATTTCGGTAGGCACGACCATCGCAGCACTTGATAATTACCTTTGCGACACTCATTTGATAAAGCTTTGCAGCACTTGTTTCATAGCATTGCAGCACTTGCACCGCAACATTTAATTCCCGGTAGACGAACTACGATTGGTCTGATTCTTTGGGTATGGATACGTAGGCAGCCTATTTCGGTAGGCACAACCATCGCAACACTTGATAATTACCTTTGCGCCACTCATTTGATAAAGCTTTGTAGCACGTGTTTGATAGCATTGCAGCACTTGCACCGCAACATTTAATCCCCGGCAGAGTGAACTACGTTTCGGTCTGATTCCTTGTAAAAGGATACGTAGGTAGCCTATTTCGGTAGGCACGACCGTCGCTTGCATGATAGTGTAGGTTTTGACCTGAAGTACGTTTTGGTCTGAGTTCCTTTATTAAGGGATACGTAGGCAGCCTACACTAGTAGGTCCGACCATTAGAGCATTTTATTGCATATCTACTTAAAAACTAAGATAACCTGCTATAACCGACTAAATATGTCTAGGCTATGGAGTTTGGTTAGCATCATAAACTGTTGCATTATAGCTGTTACCTGTTGCATTCCTCTCCTATTTTAATTGCACGAAATTGGAAAGTCTATTGTTTATCAACGATATTCGTCTACTCAGTAAGCCTCGGGTTACCTGTAGACTCCATCGTTGAGGGCTCTATAGACACCCAAATTTCGTACCCTTGGTATGTAACTCTGGCATGTGATATAAAGAACTATTTAAACTTAACAAATGTCAAGTTACAGGAGTTAAAAATGCAAAAGGCAAAGCAGGATGCGTAAAACAATAAAATGTAGGGGCTAAAGCGTCAAAATCAGAAGATGGAATAGTAGCTTGGCGCGGCGCCAATGAAGGTATATGGCGGCGCCCAGAGAGCTACAATGTAGCTACAGTTCCTCCCCAGTTAACGCATTGTGCAACTTTTGATGGACAGTGTACAAGGAATTTATGCATCACGAGAGAAATTTAATTCCCGGATGAGTCCCCTTCCCAGGCTATAAATACAGAGCTTGGGGCTCACTTTCAGACCCCGGAAGAAACCAAGAGAAAACGCCAATAAAATTTCTTTGCGTCGTCTTAATGCTGAGAAAATAGAGAGTGAAGTGAGATAGGGAGTGATCCTTCTATAAAGCCTCGAAACCCTGCCAAAACTCCTCCAAACCAAAAACCAACCGGTTAAAGTGATCCCTAGCCCTTTAGTTAGGTATCCACCCTATTTTCCCGACCCAAAAACCATAAAGTAAGTTGTTACTCTGCCCGAGTAAATAGGCCAAAAACCACCAAAAATAAGCTGTTACTCTGCGCAAGTAAGCAAGCCAAAACCACCAAAAATAAGCCGTTACTCTGCCCAAGTAAGCAAGCCAAAACCACCCAAAATAAGCCGTTACTTTGCCCAAACCACAGCAGTAGCAGCATAAAAAGTCTCCCTCTCTCGAGAAGGACAGAGCGAGCACTCCCCGCTCTAAAAGGTAATAGCCTTTAAGGGCATTATTTTTATAAAAGTTATTTTCAAATCCGGCCCAATGTAGAAAATATTAGCCGTTGTGCTGCCCGGATTTAGTTAGAAAATACTATGTAAAAGAGCCGTTATAATGGCCAAATATTTTTAGATATATCTGTCATTATTGTAAAGAGACGGCTGCAAGTCCGTAAATAATGTAGTCGCGGATGTATTTACTTTTATTTCCTGTCTTTTAATGCTTTGTTTATTTGCTAAATAAATATAACAAAAAGCATACTTTATCCAAAAACCACTTTTGAGACCGAAAGGGCGAGTTGGGTGCCTAGCACCTTCCCAACTCGTAACTTAGCCTCCAAACCCGTTTTTGCAATCTCTGGTTTTACTTTTCTTTTGGTTTTGCTTTATTTCTGCCTTAAAATAAAGATGGCAACTCTATAAAACATTTTGGATCCAGTGGGGCGTCACAACACTTCATTCTTGCACTTTTCCGTTTTCCCCTAAAAAAAGGAAAATGAGAATGAAAGGGTGATGTATTCCTATATCCTGGTATCCCCTAAACAAGGGATAACTTGATGCAGGAAACCCAAAGCACACATAGTGATCTGAAATAGGCCATAAGACAATTTTCATAAAATCCATAGTGGGGCCTCGCAACATCCTTTTTTGCACATTTCCGTTTTTCCCTAAAAAAAGGAGAATGGAAATGAAAGGGTGATGTATTCCTATATCCTGGTATCCCATAAACAAGGGATAACTTGGTGTAGAAAATCCAAAGCTCCCATATTGGACCAAAAATTCACTAAAGTCAACCGAGGCGTATTCCAACGCGCTATTTTAGACAGCACTTCTCTCGCACTTTTAATTTCGTTTTCCCCTAAACAAGGGAGAATGGAATGAGAGCAGTGGTATCTCGCATCCGCATGTACGCGCACCCCTATCCAAGAGCGCGCGGGGCACGGGCGCATCCCGGGCGATCCACACACCCCAACCCTAAGGTTTGTCCCATAATAGTATCTGATGTTTTTTTTTTCTTCCTATTTTTTACCCTAACCATAGCTGTTAGAAAAGTCACGTTAATTTGACATTTCTTTGTGGGTGTTAACTCGAGTGAAATATTAGGAATTTGGTATAAACTTTGGGGGTGCTAAATATATTTTAACCTAAGAAAATTAAGAAATAAAATATAATTTTCTAAAAAAATTATATAAATGTGTGTGTAAAGTTAAAACGTTAAAATAATGAAGTGGGGGTCCATCATTCCTTTTTTTCTTACCGAAAGAAAATCTAGAAAAAAGACCCATCATGTTTTTCGGTCTTCAGTCATCCCCAAAACAAAAATTAACCCAGAACCCGATCTGGGTTTTGTCCACTCCCTCCAAATTTCTCTCTTAAATTTCTTTCTCTTAACCCAGAAGATAGATACGCGTTTGATTTCATTATCAATTTTTTTTTTAATCTTGATGATGAAAACAAAGTACGCTAACAAAAGATATGAAAAACTTTTATCCATAGATACCCGTCTCATCTCCAATTTCTTGTATGAAATTGGATCCACTCACTTTTTCCGATGAAACCCAACCACCACTGAAATCAATCAATTTCGCATCTCCCCCTTTCATCCTCTTACATGACTTAACTTTATTTTTTCTCTCATAATTCTTTAAATAATTCAACCCGACCACCATGACAGTTGCTTTGAGATTGAAATCATCTAGAACCATAGCTTCTTCAACATCCTCTCAATTTCAATATTTTGTTTTTAAGTCATATGCAAGCTGGTCGTATACTCAATTTTCTCCAACAAAATTGAAGAGTATTTCAATAAAACCTCGTACCATTTCTCTTAATTCATGTCCGTCTCTCTTTCTGATGAATTCGACGATATGGGTTATTGGTTTTCTGTTAATCCTATGTTTTTATAAGGATTTTTAGTAAGTATACTCTATAGCCTTTATTTCTACTTCAGGCGCGACTTGTCCTGGGGACAGAATGAGGGAGATCGAAGATGAAATTTGGCTAAAATCAAAAGAGGTAAGCGCCAGAGCTGTGATAAGAGTGACTGGAGTGAGAAGGGTTTAGGCTGGAGATGGCGTCTTATATATATGGTAGGGCTGGAGATGGATGTTATTATGATGGAGCCGAAGATGGATTGCACCAGGAGATGAGAGAATGAGAGGATGTGAGATTAGAGTTTTTCCTTTTAATATATTTACTCTTTAACCAGATAAGAAAAATGTCATTTTTTTTCCACACGTGGAAGATCACGTGCTATTTTAAGTGAATTTTCTAACGTCCGTCAAGGGTAGAGTGAAAAATGAAAAAAAAAAAAGTAGCATCACATACCATTATGGGACAAACCTTAGGTTAGGGTGCATTATGCGATTTGGTGGATACTTTATCGGAGGAATTGTAAATTGACCATATAATTATTTTTGGATTATTGAAACAATTATTTATTATTTTTATTTAAAAACATATTTTAAATACTAAATGGGTAACTAAATATTGTAGTTATAACCAAATCTCATTTTGCATCCTAAGAAAAATTATCTAAATAATCTTCATGTGACATGCACATACAATTTTATGTTACTACTTTCAACACTCATAGACGGAAGGGGGCAAAGTGAGATAAATAGAAAAATAAGGTATGGATGTGAGATACTTCGTAGATTGGGGTGCAATGTGAGATTTATTGTGTAATTTTGAGAGCTAATCATATTTTGGTCCCATCAAAAGTAGTCAAAAATACAAATTTCCCCCTAAGTATCCACCAAATCCACTTTGGCCCTCAACGTAATTTTGTAGCATTTTCATATTTCATGTCAAATTTGATGATGATGATGTCATGTATGGTAATCGTAGTAATAGACACGGTGGCGAATAATGTTAAAGATCGATAATTTGGTCGAGTCAAACCGTAAACAATATGAACGGTGCCGATCAGAAATTTATTAGAGTTGAAGCTAGGGACGATGAAGACAAATTGAACCATGACGTGCCTCATCTTTATTGTATACATTTATGATTAGTTCAAATATGAGTTTTGAAATTCGTAGTGTATGCTTGTGTATTGTATTGTACGAGAGAGAAAGGGAGATATGTCAGGGGGCTGTGATTGCTTTAATTTTTTGTGGGTTCTTATTCGTGGCGGCCTTGACACCTGATTGTGATTATCTGATCTTCAATTATATCTCTTTGATACCTGATATGATTCCGCTCTATTTTTATTTATTTTTCAATATAAAATTTTGAATAAAAGATTCATACACTCTTAAGTTTTTATCTCAATTAAAATTTACATAAGAGGTCATTGATGGAGAAGAAGCAGAGAAAGAGTTGTTGGAAAAGTAGAAAAAAAAAAGTTTCTCTTTGGGTAATAAAAGCAGAGAAAGCGTTAGCAGAAAATGACCAAAATGCCCTACACGTGAAATCTCATGTGCACCTTCATGTAGATTGGTAACCTTCGTCGTGGCTAGAGGGTAAATTAGAAAAAAAGTTATAAAATGATATGAAAATGACACAAAATTTAGGTTGGGTGTGGCAAAGTGGGACTTCATAGATATTTTGGTGGAATTTTGTATTTTTTAGTGCAACTATATACTTTGGGGTTGAAAGTTTGATTCTCCAACACAATATTTTTTTAAAAAAAAGTTATAAATTTCATAAATGACATAAGTAAAGTCTTCAACAACAATGTGCTTATCTAAGATAGTAAGTTTGAATTGTTTTCAATTTACGCACTGATAAAAATGAATGAATTCATGTTTTGTATTAAAAAAAAAAGAGATTTAAAAATAACCAACAAAAAAGACAAATATGTAGGATACGTTGTTATACAATGACTAAAAGCATACATTATAAATGACCAAAAAACAAAGTATCAGAAATGCTAAACACAATAACATAATTTATAAATCTCAAAAATTGTAAAGATTAAAATACAAAAAAATCTAATAATTAAAAGTCAACAAAAAAATAAAGGAACTAACAAAGCATTTTTAAAAAATTATTAATACCACGTGCAACGTACGTGAACCTTACTAGTGGTTTACTAAAAGGGTCATTTTCTTAAAAAAGTTTGATTTTCAAAAGGGGACTCTTTACCCGGAACGAGGAAGTACCAAACATACAAAGTTCCCTTCATAGAATATATTTTTTCCTATTTTTAAGACGAATCATCTTTACCTGATCCACCATGTGTTAGTGGATTGAGCTGTGAGAGAGTGGGACTTCGTCTTACGAATTAAGATCCGTAAGACCGTTTTACAGGAGACTTACTCTTAAATCAATCACTATCAACTCACAAATCAATATGGTTTTGTATGCATAAACTGAATTATATTGTGCGGGAACAGATTGACTGGTACATTTTGTTTCCTCTATCACTTGACAAGCAGGAAATTGACCCTGTGAATGACTTGGCAAATCTCATGCCTAGTAGCAATATCGCGACTAAGAAATATTATTTGTGTACATAAAAGCAAATTTACTGTTCTGTAGTGTCCAAAATATTCCTAGCAGAGCCAATGCTGCAAACTGAGAGAATGAACAACGACACAACTAATAAGCGAACAACAAAACCGTAACTACAAAAATTAAAGCAGAAAATCAATACGTTTCTCGCGAAAAGGAAAGGAATAGTAGCTAGTAAAATGGAACAGAACCAACTAATGCAATCTTAATCAGAGATAATGCTTCCCCTTAGAGTGTTCAGCTCTTGGATGACCCAACTAATGTCCATGCGCTCTTGTGGTGACTCTACAGAGCACGCCACTCCAATCTTGAGCATCGAAATCAAACACTCTTCATTTCTGTCATTTAGAAGCATCGGTTCAACAATCTCCAACTCATGATTAGCTAACCCCATACTAGCATACTTATGAATGGTTAGGCCTTCTTGAAATAAAGGGTCGGTAGGCCTCTTTCCTATAACCATCTCCAACAAGAGGATTCCGTAACTATACACATCTCCATTTCTTGACACTTCATTTCCAAGACCATACTCTGCAATAACAAAGCTTTGTTGGTGAAGAAAAAAAAGGGGCTAAAATGCATCGTGATAAAAGCGAAAGAGGTTAAAGAATACTACTGATACAAGTAACCAAATGAGATGCACTATAATTGAAAAAATTAATGCTAACTTTAGATGTTCAGGTATAATTAGCTAAGAACAGACAGTGAAGAATGCAGAATAGGATCATTAATTATGCTCATATCCGAAACTCCAAATTGGATTTAATGACTAATGCAGAACATAGTTCTAATTTTTCTACGGGAAAGCTTGAAACGAACAAGCAGATAGGAGGTCTGAACCCTTATTTTCTTTCTTTGCTACCTTGGCCATTGGAATAAACTGTCTTTTGATCTATTCTTGTGCAGGAAAGAACTATATGATCCTTGAATAATGCAGATACGAGAATAATATTTTAATACCTGGAGGCGCGTACCCAACAGTTCCTCGGATTCTAGATGTGCTACTTGTACTTGCATTTGATAGTTCAGGGAGAAGAAACCTTGCCAGTCCAAAATCTCCAACATGAGCAACCATGTCGTGATCTAGTAGAATGTTGCTTGGCTTTAGATCACAATGTACGATAGGATGGACAGAGTTATTGTGAAGATACTCGAGTGCACAAGCGACATCGATTGCAATGCTAATTCTTTGAAGAAGACTAAGTCGGTGAACCTCATTTTGTGTACTAGGAGTTGAGGGCAGCCACCTATCCAGACTCCCATTCGGCATGAACTCGTAGACCAGAGCTTTGAAATCATTGCCTTGAAAATCAACACTTGAGCAACAAGTTATGACCTTAACAAGATTCCTATGTCGGACATGTCTTAAGGCATCACACTCTGCGATGAAACTCTTGAAGCCCCCTCGATGCTGGAGGTTTAGTACTTTGACAGCAGCAATCACACCATCTTCATCGAGGATTCCTTTGTAAACAGAGGCGAAGGCACCTACACCTATCAAATTTTCTGATGAGAACCCATCAGTTGCTTTGAGGAGCCTTTCATAAGAAACCTTCAAGAATGATTCTTTCAACACCAATCCTGATTGCTGATCTTTTCTTTTCTTTGAGCACCAACAAAACAAGAAAAATGACATAATTGCTACACCCACAAGCGTCGACGTCACTGAGATGACTACCATGAGTGCAATAGACAATTTTCGTCGCCTATTTGTGTCTTTGAAACTGCATTTAGGCAATTGAAGTATAGACATGCCCCCACAAAGTCGATGGTTCCCTGCAATTGATATTGCACTTGAATTGGCAAAGGCTCCTTTCAGCGGGACCTCACCCTCAAAGTCGTTGAAAGATAAATCTAGATTATCCAAATGAATCCCCTCCAAAAATCTTGGAATCAGTCCAGAGAAGTTGTTATGTGATAAATTGAGGAATTGGAGAGCTCTTAAGGAACTCAGTGGCGTAGGAATGGATCCCTGAAAGAAGTTGTTATCCAATCCGAGGAGTTCAAGACTGGTGCAGCTACCAAGACTACTTGGCAATTCACCTGACAAGTTATTCTCAGACACAAAAAGTTGTCCCAAGTTTTTTAGGCTGCCAACCTCAACTGGAAGTGGTCCAGACAGATGGTTCCTTCCGAGATCCAAAACAATTGAAAGTGATGAAAGTTCAAAAATTTCTCTAGGTATGCTTCCACTCAGGTTATTTTGAGCAAGGACTAATGCCTGCAGGTTACGGCAGTTCCCAAGACTTGAGGGTATGGTGCTCTCTAACTTGTTGTTGGATATATCTAGTTGAATTAACAATGACAGGTTTCCTATAGAATCAGGAATGTTCCCAACAAAATTATTAGAATCTAAGTACAATAATCTTAAGTTTAGAAGATTACCAATGCTAATGGGAATAGTGCCTGTGAATTGGTTTTCATACAACTCCAAGACAGTTAAGTTGAAAAGATTACCTATTGACGAAGGGAGGCTTCCGTAAAATGAATTATGGCTTAGCGATAATATGCGTAAGTGGGTAGAAAAATTTCCTAAAGTATTTGGTAGCATCCCCTTGAATTTGTTGTAATCAAGATACAATTCTTTCAAGTTACTACAATTGGTCAAAGAATCTATAAATGTCATTTCATCATCTTCCCCACTTCCAAGATTATTCTGACCCAAAAAAACCTGATTGAGATTCTGGAGGTTACCAAAATTAATTGCTACCTTCCCATCAAATTGATTATCGCCTACAGCAAGGATTTGTAATTCCGAGCAGTTTGATATCGATGGTGGAAGGGATCCAGTAAAGTGATTAAGCCCTAAATTAATTTCATGAAGATGAGGTTGCATCAAACCTAAACTTGTCGGAAGAATGCCACTAAGTTGATTATCACTAAAGTCGAGTCTCTCTAGCAAGGAAAGATTGAAAATAGATGAAGGGATGGTACCGATGAGGTCATTTGAACCAAATCCAAGAAATGTCAGGCTTTTCAGCTTATGGTAGATATTTGGAATGCTTCCAACCAAGTGACACCCACTGAGACCTATAACTTGTAGAGATGTGAGATTCCCTATGAAGAGTGGAATCCCGCCTGTTAAATTAGTGTTGGATTGAAAGACAAGAATTTTGAGCATCGTCAAAGAACCAAGCTCTTTTGGGATTTTCCCAACTAGATTATTAAAGCCTAGGTTAAGACGAGTCAGGTACGTCCAGTGCGATAAGTTGGTCGGAATTTCTCCCTCAAGGGAATTATTTTCGAGGCGTAGCCGTTGTAATCTAAACAAACGACCAATCTCAGGAGGTATTCCACCAACAAGTGTATTGTTGTAGAGTCGAATCACCTTGAGAAAGCTGAGGTTTCCCATGTACGGAGACAAGGAACCCACTAAGCCTAGCGATGAAAGATCTAAAACCGTAACTCTTTTGTGACGGTGACCACATGTTACACCTTGCCATTGACAATAATGAAACGAATCATTCCAAGAAGTCGTAACCCCTTGAGGGTCAAGTGTAATCTTGGACCGAATGGCTAGTAGTGCAAGACGGTCGGTGTCGTTCGCACCAAAGGTAGCGGCAGTGGTAGAGGGGAGATATAGAAGACGTAGGATAAGGAAAAGGAGAAAGATGGGTATATGTGGGGAGTTCATTTATGAGCTTGTGCATTTTAAAATGATAAAATGAGTAGAGGGACTGAATTTATAAATGGCTGCGTACAAGTGGGGTATAATACTACAAAAACTGATTTCTAATCGTTTTGGTTGAGTAGTGAGTAGGGCGTCAAGATTCAAGTCAAGTCTGAGCTTGCACCAATTTTGCACTGCTGGCCATAGGCCATTTGGCTTTGAAATTAATTATGCCTTCATTTTTTTTAAAATTGACTTTTTAATGAAAATCTAAAAATAGAATAGTAAATTATTTGTCCGAAATGAAGGGAGTAATTTTCCCGCTTTCGAAGTTTCTTAACATTTTTTTAGGAAAACTTTTTTACCACTTTATCCTTTTCTTTTCTTTATATTTTAGTTGTGAGCCTTATGCACAACTAAAATATTTGACATGAAAATAGAATAGTGAATATTAATAAAGTTAATTAAATATTTTAATCTGTATGCTCAACCAAAAATAAAAATTATTTAGAAAATGAGGATGTTTTATTTGGATAATTGTTTACCTAATTTTTCGAGTGGAATAAATTTCAAGTAGTTAGAGAGAGAGAGAGAGAGGGAGAGGACAGAGGAGTGGACTTTTGGCAGAAGGGAGGGAAGAAAAAAATCTTCCACCGTAACTAATTTTTTAACATAAATGAATATTCGTACTTAACATTCATTCAAAAATTGGGTTAGATTATAAGGTTGTAAATCGAATCACCAAACTAAGGAATCGAATCAAACCAAATCGGTCGGTTTGTTTTGGTTTCGATCGAAAACGATTTGATTTTGGCTTTAAAAATTAGAAAACCGCTTGGTTCGGTTTATGATTTTTGGTATCAAATCAAACTAACCTATATATTTTAATTTACATATTATAGTATATATTATATAACATTTATTAACTATTTTGAACATTTGGATCATTTGATATGCATAATCTAGACCCTTGATTTATTTATAATATAAATATATATATATATATATATATATATATATATACACACTAAACCAAATAAAATCTTGATTTTTGAAGGACTCTTATTTCTTCTATTGTTTGTATTTATTTTGGAATTTATATTGTTTTCTTTATATTTTTAGTTATTTTCTAATTTTGATGTTCAATCCAAATTAAAATCTTATTTTTATTGTTATTTTTACTGTTGGTTAAGTTGATTAAAACAAATTTATATAAACCACAAAACCAAATCAAACCGAGTGATTCGATTCGGTTCAGTTCCAAGCCTTATTCGATTCGGTTTGAAATTTTTGGAACCAATAGGGGACAGTTCAGTTCATGGTTTTGGCTTAAACCAAACCAAACCGAACCACTTACACCCTTATTTTAAGTGACCATTCAATTTTTTTAAAAAAATTAAATGGCTTAATTACAACCTTGTAAAAAGTAGGATGGCCCAAAAATACGATTTTACCATTTAAATGGTTGGTGGAGCCGCTGCGTTATCGTACAACCATGGAAATAATTTTCAAGATATTACAAGTGGCAAGTGGCGTAAAGTGGAAGTTGGGAAGAATGGAATGGAAAGGAATGTAATGTAGGGTCTGCCGTTCAATATAGCACCAAACTATACACCGCTGGCCATAGGCTATTTGGCTTTGAAATTCATTATGCATCTAGTCTGTATGATTGACTTGACTTTGACTTATTCTTCTCTCAGTTAATTCTTTTTTTTTCTTTTTCTACCTCCAACGTCCAAAAGACGTTAAAATATCATTCCTTATGTTTTTGGGCAAATTTCAAGTAGGTATAATTTTATAAACATGTTTTCATCTAGGTCCATCAATTTTTTAGACATTTCATATAACTACAATTTGGTTGCCAAATGATAAAAATGTCATTAATGAAGACCAAAAGAATCAGATAATGCTGCAAGGCATCAGTTAAAATCTTGATTTTTGGAGGACTCTTATTTTTTCTATTGTTTATGTTTATTTTGGAATTTATATTGTTTTCTTCATGATAATTTATATTTAGTTATTTTCTAATTTTCTCAAATAAAATACGATTTTACCATTTAAATGGTTGGTGGAGCCGCTGCGTTATCGTACAACCATGGAAATAATTTCCAATATATTACAAGTGGCAAGTGGGCGTAAAGTGGAAGTTGGGAAGAATGGAATGGAAAGGAATGTAATGTAGGGTCAGTCGGTCAATATAGCACCAAATTATACATGGCCATGGGCTATTTGGCTTTGAAATTCATTATGCATGTAGTTTGTAGGATTGACTTGACTTTGACTTTTGAAAGTTAGTAATGTCTTCTTTTATCCACCAAAACAAAAAGTATATTCTTCTCTAAGTTCCCACTTTTTTTTTTAAATCTCCAACGTCCAAAAGACGCTAAAATATCATTCCTTATTTTTTTCAAACAAACCTTCCTCTATTATCTTTATTTACAAGTTACGATTGTCGCAAATATTTTTTTTTCTTAACAATATCATTCAATTTTTTTGCAAATGCTATTTTTAACCATTACCACTTAAGTTACTCAAAGGTTACCAAATCGGCGGATTATGAGAGGATTGAAAGGGGACAAGATCCACTTGCAACCAACGATATTATGAAAGGAGTAAGAGGGGACAAGATCTCATGTGCCATTGTGAAGTAACGCATCAAATTCATCACTCATTGCCTTTCACCATTTAGGATCTTTGAGAGCTTGGGAGACGGAAGAGGGAGAGGGGTCTGTTGGTTTAAGTTGGGTAGTGAGGTTGAGCTTTTGAATGGACTTATATATGTTATTCTTTGAGCGGGTGACAATGGGACAGTCGGGTGGAGGAACGATAGATGACGAGGTGGGTTGAGAGGAGGTGGATGAAGCAACCGAAGATGAGCTAGGATCCAGAGGAGGGGGAGCGTTATTAGTTGGAAGAGGAGAGGGAGAAGGTGAGGGTGGAGTGGTATCTAAAACTGGTAGAGTGAGAGAACACCACTCGAAAGGTGTGACAATAGAGGAGAGGTAGAGCTAGGAGAATTGGATGATTTGTCGAAGGGAAAGATTGATTCCACAAAGCGGACATGACGTGAGGAGTAAAGTCGACCAGAGGAGGTGTCGAGACACAGATACGCACTTTGGGTAGGGGAGTAGTCGACAAAGACACATGGAGAGGAGTGGGACTCAAGCTTGTGAGCAAGGTCGTTTCTGGGCATAGTCCAAAGGGGCGACCGCCTAGGGCTCAAAAACATTAGGGGCCCAAATTTTATTTATATGTATATATATATATATATATATATATATATATATATATATATATATATATATATATATAATATTAATAAATATTAAAAGGGATGAAAAATTGCCAATTGAAAACGATTTAGTTGTGAAGACGACAGGATGCGACAACCGGTAGACGATTAGGCAAAAGGCGGCAAACAACAAACCCTCGACCTCAAGATTCTCAATCTCTTCAGTCTTTCTCATGCTATGGCCGCCAGATTTTCCACTCCACCTTCAGTTCGACTTTCGACAATTTCTTTTCCCGCAGTTTAATTTCAAAGACAGAAAAACTCTCTTACAATCTCACTCAGTATTCCGTACTCGTCCAATTTATTTATTTTCTTTATTTCAATTTCAATTTTCAAATTTTTTACCCTTCTTCGAGCCTTCGGCTCTTCTCTGCTTTAGACCCTAAACCATCAAACACATATTTTTTGGTTCAATGTTTTTAGGGCTCGTAAATTACTATTTTGCTAATCCACAATTTCTTTTCAAAATCTCATAGTCTAAAAATTGTGTAAGTAGATTACAAATTTACAATATTTTTTCTTTCTTATATGTTGGTGCAACAAGCAATCTAGCTTGATTTGATCTCTGAATCTCTAATATTGCTGATATCTGGGCATACGATATTTCGGTGTCAATCGTGAACCGTCACTAGTGGTTTCCATTTTCCAAGTGGTTGAGGTTTGGCGTTCGAATGGCCGATGTACAACTGCTTGTTTTTTCATATTTCAGGTGCTCTCGATTCGTTTTTAATATCATAATATATAGCCTAAACATTTCTCAATTCGTTTAGGAAAACTTTTTTTACCACTTTATCCTTTTCTATTCTTTATATTTTAGTTGTGAGCCTTATGCACAACTAAAATATTTGACATGAAAATAGAATAGTGAATATTAATAAAGTTAATTAAATATTTTAATTTGTATGTCCAGCCAAAAATAAAAATTATTTAGAAAATGAGGATGTTTTATTTGGATAATTGTTTACCTAATTTTTCGAGTGGAATAAATTTCAAGTAGTTAGAGAGAGAGAGAGCGAGGACAGAGGAGTGGACTTTTGGCAGAAGGGAGGGAAGAAAAAAAATCTTCCACCGTAACTAATTTTTTTAACATAAATGAATATTCTTACTTAACATTCATTCAAAAATTGGGTTAGATTATAAGGTTGTAAATCGAATCACCAAACTAAGGAATCGAATCAAACCAAATCGGTCGGTTTGTTTTGGTTTCAATCGAAAACGATTTGATTTCGGCTTTAAAAATTAGAAAATCGTTTGGTTTGGTTTACGATTTTTGTTATCAAATCAAACTAACCTGTATATTTTAATTTACATATAATATAATATATTATATAACATTTATTAACTATTTTGAACATTTGGATCATTTGATATGCATAATCTAGACCCTTGATTTATTTATAACATATAAATAAATATATATATATATATATACACACACACTAAACCAAATAAATTCTTAATTTTTGAAGGACTCTTATTTCTTCTATTGTTTGTGTTTATTTTGGAATTTATATTGTTTTATTTATGATAATTTATTTTTAGTTATTTTCTAATTTTGATGTTCAATCCAAATTAAAATCTTATTTTTATTGTTATTTTTACTGTTGGTTAAGTTGATTAAAACAAATTTATATAAACCACAAAACCAAATCAAACCGAGTGATTCGATTCGGTTTAGTTCCAAGCCTTATTCGATTCGGTTTGAAATTTTTGGAACCAATAGGGGATAGTTCGGTTCATGGTTTTGGCTTAAACCAAACCAAACCGAACCACTTACACTCTTATTTTAAGTGACCATTCAATTTTTAAAAAAATTTAAATGGCTTAATTACAACCTTGTAAAAAGTAGGATGGCCCAAAAATACGATTTTACCATTTAAATGGTTGGTGGAGCCGCTGCGTTATCGTACAACCATGGAAATAATTTCCAAGATATTACTAAGTGGCAAGTGGCGTAAAGTGGAAGTTGGGAAGAATGGAATGGAAAGGAATGTAATGTAGGGTCAGCCGTTCAATATAGCACCAAACTATACACCGCTGGCCATAGGCTATTTGGCTTTGAAATTCATTATGCATCTAGTCTGTACGATTGACTTGACTTTGACTTATTCTTCTCTCAGATAACTCTTTTTTTTTCTTTTTTTACCTCCAACGTCCAAAAGATGTTAAAATATCATTCCTTATTTTTTTTGGCAAATTTCAAGTAGGTATAATTTTATAAACATGTTTTCATCTAGGTCCATCAATTTTTTAGACATTTCATATAATTACAATTTAGTTGCCAAATGATAAAAATGTCATTAATGAAGACCAAAAAATTCAGATAATACTGCTAGACATCAGTTAACACATTTTTTCAAGGTGAAAAAATCAAATAATGATGATGCCAAGGTCAGGCATCAGAACCAAGCATCAGGTTGCCGATGCAAAACTCATGCATCAGGTTGCTGTCAAATTCAGGCATCAGGTTGCTGATGTCAAATCCAGGCATCAGGTTGTTACAAAATCCAAACATCGGGTTGCTGATGTCAAACCCAGACATCAGGTTGCCGATGCCAAACCCAGGCATCATGTTGTGCAACGTGAATTTTTATTGGCACAGATGCAGAATGAGGACGATCCAATTACCTGGTTGAATCGATGTATTTTAGAAGAGGCGTTCCAATTGCAAAGTCCAATTGAACACACGGAATATCCGAGCACAAACTGACATCTTTACTTGGAAACTGAGAAAAAATGAGTGCAACACCCTATACATCATGAACATTTTTAGCAACTGTTGTTGCATATCTTAGAGACGAGGTTGATTTTTTGATTTTTTGATTGTAAAAGAACCATTCAAATTTAATTCATTAAAGAGAAGAGATAGCAAACCTTTGATCTATAAATTACAACAAAATAAGGAGTGATTTGTGCGGGTCACAGAGTTACAAGGGCACCTACGATAAAATTCACCATACATATTAACAACTGATTTATATTTAGCCCAATCACAAACATTATCCAAAAAAATCTTTCTGCAATTTCACCTTCTCGGAGGAGTAATCCATGACGATTTAACCTAGAATCTGATAAGTTGATCTGTCAACTCATATCATAACAACTTCGGATCGGCATGGAGAGAGGCATCAGGTTTACAAGTAATCCTTTCAGTTTAACAACTCTCTAGATCTGCTGAGGAGAGAGGCATCGGATTTACAAGTAGTTCTTTGAATCGTTGGATAGGTTCGGAGACCGTTCCCGATCACTAATTTCCAATCGTTTTCAATGGTCAACCATACTCGGTAAATATGCATCCTATAAAGTGTTGAAAAACTAGTGTTTTTAAGTGAAGTAAATTGGGGCTTTGAGACACTAATTTATTTGTGAGTCATTTGTGTAATGACTATGGTAATTGTGGAATTATGTTCTTCTCCATGAGTACATAAGAATACTATATTTATTTGTCCAATTCGGATATCGGATGATTAAGTTATAGAGGTTTAAAGTAGGACATTGAAAATGTTGGAAGTGGGTTATCCCACATTGGAAAAATATGAAAGACTTGAAGGGTTTATATACAAAGGCACCTTTGTGTTTGGGTAAGATTGTATAGAAAGAACTATCCCTCCCGCACCCGCAAGAGGGGGGTGCAAATCAAGGTCCAATTTGGTTTGGACCGACGTACTCGTGTGCCCGCACATGCGGACACGAATGTCGAACCAAATTGTGCTACCTAGACAAACCCACCTTTTGCTTATTTTAAATTCAATTTTCGTAACTCCAACATTAAAGAGCAAATTAATTATGTTTTAATGGACATATTAATTATGTCTTAATGTCTGCTTTAATTGAGTGGTTAATGGGCATAATCAAAACGTTTTAGTAATTAAAACATGTTGACCATTCTCCACAACAGAGGATACACTGAAAGAGAACACGGAATTCCTCTTCCTCTTATACAGCTGCATTGCATTACATCTTGAATATCTTCTTCTTGGCCTCCTGTTTGGTGATAGATTTCTAGCATTATTCAGTTCGTCGGACCTTCAGTGCAAAGCCATCCGGTACCACCGTTGTATCCTGGGAGACGTTCGTCCTAAGTAAGAACTCCAGGAACTTATAGGGAGTGGGACGAATAACGTTTCAAGGAAACTGTGTGTTACACAGGCCTCGGTCACGACTTCCTTCCACCAGTAGACTTCCAGTACTATCACCAGCAGACTTCCAGTACTTCCACCGGTAGACTTCCAGTACTTCTACCAGAAGACCTTCACCAGCAGACATTGGTTCAAGTCACCAGCAGACTTGGGACTAAGCCACCAGCAGACTTCGAAGCAAGTCACCAGCAGACATTGTAATAAGTCACCAGCAGACATTTTTCAAAGCGACCAGTAGGCTTCTTCCTCTGCCAGAAGCACTAACGGTTTTTGTTCCTTTTATATATTTTTTTAATTATGTAAGATTGTATAGGGTTTTACCCAACAATCTTGAAACGCTATTTCTTTCTTCTGGTTATATTGTTATTTTAGATAACAATAATCTCTTCTATAGAGAACTATATAATCTTAGAGATTATTGTCGTATTTCAGATATGACTAACGAGAACAATACCTTAACTCCTAATGCTGGAACTGGAACTGAAAAGACCGTGACTGGAGACCCTTTGAACTCGATCGAACCTCACTATGACCAATGCAGCAGCCATGGCTCAAATGGTGACTGTTCCACATCTGCCAGTGAACCATAGTGAGAAACCGGAGAAATTCAAAGGGTTGAATTTCAAGTGCTGGCAACAGAAGATGCTGTTTTACTTGACCACGCTTCATTTAGGAAGGTTTCTAAAAGAAAACCCTCCAAATGTTGGTGAAGATGGTGATTTCCAAGCCGATAGTGCTTTGGATGCATGGAATCAAGTTGATTTCCTTTGCAAGAACTATGTACTGAACGGGTTGGAAGACTCGTTGTACGAAGTTTATCGTTTTAAGAAAACAGCAAATGAACTATGGAACTCTCTTGACCACAAGTAAACCTCCGAGGATGCTGGGGCCAAGAAGTTCATAGTTGGTAGATTCCTAGACTATAAAATGACAGATTATAAATCTGTGTACAGTCAAGTACAGGAGCTGCAAGTGCTTTACTCTGAAATTGAAACAGAGGGGATGGAAATTAGTGAAACCTTCAAGGTGGCTGCAATTATTGAAAAATTGCCTCCAGCTTGGAAGTATTTCAAGAGTTACCTAAAGCATAAACGAAAGGAGATGACTGTTGAACAGCTTGTTGTTCGTCTTCGCATAGAAGAGAACAACAGAGGCAATGATAAGAAAACGGTCACTTTTATGGCTGCTAAAGCCAATGTTGTGGAGCAAGGTCAAAGCTCCAAAGGCAAAGGAAAATTTGCTAGAACTGGAAAAGGGACAAACTTAGGTCCCAAGGGAGGAGTTTCTAAGAAGAAGAAGTTTCTTGGAAACTGCTACAACTGTGGAGGCATGGGTCACAAGTCCACGGTTTGCAAGAAACCAAAGAGGGAGCGTGAAGCCAATCTTGTGGATGGCATTGCTCAAGATGTGTCAGATATCAACCTTGCTGCGGTGATCTCTGAAGTCAATTTGGTGGGTTCAAACCCAAATCAGTGGTGGATTGACACTGGTGCTACTAGGCACGTTTGCTCCAATAAGGAGATGTTCAGCACCTTTGAAGCTTCTGAGAAAGGGGAAAAGCTTTATATGGGTAATTCTGCCACCTCTGATATCAAAGGTCAAGGGAAAGTGGTCTTGAAGATGACTTCTGAAAAGGAACTGACTCTCGACAACGTGCTCTATGTGTCTGAGATTCGGAAGAATTTAGTGTCCGGATCTTTGCTTGTGAAGCATGGCTTCCGTGTTGTTTTTGAGTCTGATATGGTAACTTTCGCTAAAAGTGGAATGTTTGTAGGCAAAGGGCATGTTAGTGATGGGTTGTTTAAGCTATCTGTAATGGTTGTTAAGCCTAAGAGCAATAATAAGAACAAGTCTTCTGTTTACTTGCTTGAGTCTTCCAATTTGTGGCATGGTAGACTAGGGCATGTTAATTATGGTACATTATGTAGACTAATTAACATGGAATGCATACCAAAATTCCAGATTGATAAAAATCAAAGTGTGAAACTTGTGTAGAAGCAAAGTTAACAAGAACGTCCTTCCATTCTATTGAAAGAAATAGTGAACCACTTGGATTAATTCACACTGATGTGTGTGATTTTAAATCAACACAATCACGTTGTGGGAACAAGTACTTCATAACTTTTGTTGATGATAGCACAAGATTTTGTTATGTGTATCTTCTTAAAAGTAAAGATGAAGCAATAGAGAAGTTTATTCTCTACAAAACTGAAGTTGAGAATCAACTTAACAAGAAGATTAAGATGTTAAAAGTGATCGTGGAGGTGAATATGAACCATCATTCGCTGAATTTTGCGTTAAGCATGGAATAATTCACAAAACCACTGCACCTTATGCACCTCAACAGAATGGCATTGCAGAACGGAAAAATCGAACTCTTAAAGAGATGATGAATGCCATGTTGTTAAGTTCTGGATTACCACAGGACATGTGGGGAGAAGCTATTTGGTCAGCTAATTACCTTCTAAATAAGATACCCTGCAAGAAGCTTGACAAAAGCCCTTACGAGATGTGGCATGGAAGAGTTCCATCCTACAAATACTTGCGAGTGTGGGGGTGTCTTGCAAAGGTTGTTGTTCCTTTACCTAAAAAGGTGAAAGTAGGACCAAAAACTGTTGATTGCATATTCATTGGTTATGCACATAACAACAGTGATTATCGTTTTCTTGTGCACGAGTCTAAGATAGAAGGCATACACAAGAATACAATAATAGAATCTCGAAATGTTTCTTTCTTCGAAAATGTATTTCCTTGTAAAAGAAGCGATGAGTCTAACTCATCTAAATGGGTACATGCTTCGGAAGAAGTAGAACATGAAGAGAATGAGCAAGAAGAGGTGGAACCTCGACGTAGCAAAAAAGTAGGGTAGAAAAATCTTTTGGTCCAGATTTTCTTACCTACATGCTAGAAGGTGAACCTCAAAGCTACAAAGAGGTCGTGAGTTCCTCCGAGGGACCTCAATGGAAAGAAGCCATTAAAAGTGAAATTGATTCCATTCTTCAAAATCACACTTGGGAACTATTGGACCTCCCTCAAGGAAGTAAACCATTAGGGTATAAGTGGATTTTCAAGAAGAAAATGAAAGTAGATGGAACAATTGATAAGTATAAGGCCAAACTTGTAATTAAAGGTTACAGACAACGTGAAGGCCTTGATTACTTTGATACTTATTCTCCTGTTACGAGAATAACCTCCATTAGATTAGTACTTGCTATTGTTGCATTGCGAAATCTGGAAGTACATCAAATGGATGTAAAGACTGCATTTCTAAATGGTGATTTAGAAGAGGAGATTTACATGGAACAACTAGAAGGGTTTTCTGCTCCAGGGCAAGAAAACAAAGTGTGCAAATTGGTTAAGTCTTTGTATGGCTTAAAACAAGCACCAAAACAATGGCATGAGAAATTTGATAATGTCATGTTGGGTTGTGGATTTAAAATCAATGAATGTGATAGATGTGTATATGTAAAGGACACTGAAAATGGCTATGTTATTTTATGTCTTTACGTAGACGACATGCTTATCATTGGTAGCAATGATAATATGATCAAATCCACAAAAGACATGTTAAACTTGAAATTTGACATGAAAGATATGGGATTAACTGATATAATCCTTGGTGTTAAAGTTTCTAGAATTTCAAGTGGACTTACTTTAAATCAGTCACACTATGTGGATAAAATTCTAGAGAAGTTTAACAAGGATGGACATTACAATAGCTAGAACTCCCATTGACACAAGTCTACATCTATCAAATAATAAAGGTGAGACTGTTTCTCAGGTAGAATACTCGAGAATCATAGGAAGTCTGATGTACTTAATGAGTTGTACAAGGTCAGATATTGTCTATGCTGTGAGTAGACTGAGTAGATATACGAGTAATCCTGGGACTGATCACTAAAAAGCGATAGTCAGAGTACTAAGGTACTTAAGATATACTCGTGATTATGGACTGCACTATACAAGAGATCCAACAGTAATCGAAGGATATACAGATGCTAATTGGATCTCTGATATTAAAGACTCAAGGTCTACTAGTGGATTTGTATTCACTTTGGCAGGTGCAACCATATCATGGAAATCTTCTAAACAGACTGTAATAGCTAGATCCACGATGGAGTCTGAGTTTATAGCTCTAAATAAAAGTGGTGAAGAAGTTGAGTGGCTACGCCACTTTATAGAAGATATTCCAAGATGGACAAAACATGTGCCAACAATTTGCATACATTGTGACAGTCAATCAGCTATTGGTAGGGCATAGAGCAACATGTACAATGGTAAGTCTAGGCACATACGCCATAGGCATAATACCATTAGACAACTACTCTCAACTGGTACTATCTCTATTGACTACGTGAAGTCAAAGGATAATATAGCGGATCCGTTAACCAAAGGGTTAAATCGAGAGTTAGTTGAAAAGTCATCAAGAGGAATGGGTCTCAAACCTCTTGAAAAATAAGTCTACAAAATGGAAACCCAACCTATTTGACTGGAGATCCCAAGATCTAGGTTCAAAGGGACAACCTAATTGTAAAAAGATTTTGAGTCACTGTGGGAGATTCATCTCCTATCAAGTGATGAGTGTAAGTAAGAGGATAAGCATTTGGCTTTTAATGATTCTTAAGAATCACCTATGTGAGAGAGAAGTGGGGCCGCTTCGAAGAGAATTGTATGAGACTCAATTCTTAGACCCTCTTGCAGAACCAGGCGTATGTTCAGGGCCATGAATGAACATAACTATGAAAACTGAATTGTGTCAGGAAGATTCCTGTGTGAAGTATGTAATCTTTTACTCTTTAGGCAGAACAATTCAAAGACATCATGTCTACTAATCAGCTGGTAAAGTTAGCATGCTTTCATAAGGGAAGGTTCAAAGGTTAACACCTACCTATCCTATTCAGGTTTCAACTGTTGAAGTCTATCACCATTATCGTCAATTTCCTTAATGTGGGGGATTGTTGGAAAACTAGTGTTTTTAAGTGAAGTAAATTGGGGCTTTGAGGCACTAATTTATTTGTGATTCATTTGTGTAATGGCTATGGTAATTGTGGAACTATGTTCTACTCCGTGAGTACATAAGAATACTATATTTATTTGTCCAATTCGGATATCGGATGATTAAGTTATAGAGGTTTAAAGTAGGACATTGAAATGTTGGAAGTGGGTTATCCCACATTGGAAAAATATGAAAGGCTTGAAGGGTTTATATACAAAGGCACCTTTGTGCTTGGGTAAGCTTGTATAGAAAGAATTATCCCTCCCGTGCCCGCAAGGGGGGGGTGCAAATCAAGGTCCAATTTGGCTTGGACCGACGTACTCATGTGCCCGTACATGCGGACACGAATGTCGGACCAAATTGTGCTACCTAGACAAACCCACCTTTTGCTTATTTTAAATTCAATTTTCGTAACTCCAACATTAAAGAGCAAATTAATTTTGTTTTAATGGATAGATTAATTCTGTCTTAATGTCTGCTTTAATTGAGTGGTTAATGGGCATAATCAAAATGTTTTAGTAATTAAAACGTGTTGATTTTCCAGCCTATATAAAGGAACCATTCTCCACAACAGAGGATACACTGAAAGAGAACACGAAATTCATCTTCCTCTTATACACCTGCATTGCATTGCATCTTGAATATCTTCTTCTTGGCCTCCTGTTTGGTGATGGATTTCTGGCATTATTCAGTTCGTCGAACCTTCTGTGCAAAGCCATCCGGTATCACCGTTGTATCCTGGGAGACGTTCGTCCTAAGTAAGAACTCCAGGCACTTACATGGAGTGGGACGAATAACGTTTCAAGGAAACTGTGTGTTACACAGGCCTCGGTCATGACTTCTTTCCACCGAGACTTCCAAGACTACCACCAGCCAGACTTCCACTTCCACGGTAGACTTCCAAGATACTTCTACCGAAGACCTTCACCATTTGGTTCAAGTCACAGACTTACAAGTCTTGTAATAAGTCACCACAGACATTTTTCAAAGCGACCAGACAAGTCTTCCTACTAATTTTTGTTCCTTTTATATATTTTTTAATTCAAAGATTGTATAGGGTTTTACCCAACATAAAGCAACCTCCAATCACTGCATTGAATTGTCGGGATTTGAAATTGAGATTGAAACGATGAGACGAGGCGTCGTCCACAAATTCATTATCCACCGTGACGTATTAAAATTGTACGAAAGATATGTCTAAAAATAGTTTGATTCATTTGAAAACATGTTTCAAAAGATGTATCGCCTTGTAATTATTCCTACTTTTTTCAACAAACCTTCCTCTATTATCTTTATTTACAAGTTACGTACGGTTGTCGCAAAAAAAAAATTCTTAATGATACCATTCAATTTTTTTTGCAAATGCTATTTTTTACCATTACCATTTAAGTTACTCAAATGTTACCAAATCTAACCCTAATTTGAACACAACTTTTCATTTTATCAAATCAAAGACTAACACTAGAAAGTCAAAAATATAAGAACTGGTAACATTAACCCAATAAAAAGTAAATGGTAAACTTGAGTGGGGAATTCATGTCATTTGTGAATTATTATATGCCACCATACCAAATAAAATATAGTTTGGTTTGAAAATATAAACCATGAACAGAATCGAAGCGAAATGGTCGTTTTTTGAATCTCGTAAACCAAAACTGAATCGTCTTTACCAAAATCGAACCAAACTGCATGATTTGGTTTGATTCCGTTCGGTGATTCGATTGTACACCCATGCCATGTACCTTATATTGTACCCTTCCATGTGTGACCAATCAATATAACTATGGATGATACATGGCTCATGACCCATGTTCAAATTTCCTTGTGTACTCAATCCTTTGATGCATGTTTAGTTGTAGATAATTTACTCAATGAAGAATAATTTATATTATCTAATAAATTGTACTTTTTTATTTTTTTTCAATTATCTATTAATAATTTTTCTTTTGAACGAATTTTTTATGTATTTCCTTATCGTGGTCCTTGGGATGGCAATGATCGGATATTGGTTGATTGTAAAGGAACAAGCGCAACAAAAGATTATGTTAGTTTAATAAGTGGAATAGATCTTTTGTTCAATGACAAATAGTAATACAATATTTTGTTTAAGAATTAATGCATAGTACAAGGGTTTGCTATACATTCTTGAACCTAAAAGGGTCTATTTATCAAGCTTCATAACTAATTATAGTTAATTTTGTAAATTGCAATATGATTATTATTTTAATATTTTTAAATTATTATGTGATATTTTACTATAAGTATATGTGAGGTTTTTAATGCTTGTTAATTAGATTATATAAAAAATTGAAAATTACCGTAATCATGTATTAATTCTAGGCCTTAACTAGTCGCCTAGGCGCTAGGTGCTGGTATGACACCTAACGATTTTTAAAACATTGTTGAAAAGTCTAATTATCAATAACTATATAACTAGCATTAAAGTTTGTCATAATTACAAAAATGCTTGAGCATAAATACTTTATTAATACAAAATTGGTGGATAAAGTTTAAATGTTATGAAGATGATAAACATATTTATTTGAAATTGAGTCTTTAAGTGAAATATCTCAAAATAATATAGTTGATTTTTTACTCGGAACAGAGAGATTTTTTATTTTTTATTTGGACAAAGTTTGAAGTGGGCTTGAACCCTACTCAAAACCCCTTGTATCCACTCTCGAGTGTCACCCAATCGAAGGCAACATTCAATTCTTTAAAAAAAAAAAAAAAACTCTCCCGGCTCCTAAATAATTGTCCACATCGACTTGTTTTTGCTTCATATTTGATTTTCAACCCAATGTTGAAGGACTTGGGAAGAAGGTTAGGGTTTTTAGGTTGGACGTGTCTCAAACAAATATGCAAATGACATTGAAGTTGTGTAGGGAAGAAGAGGGTATATTCGTTTGGGGGGGTCTACTTAGAGAATTTGGATTTTATAAAAAGCAATGGGGTTTATTCAGAAACATAAAGGGTACTTATGTCTTTTTGGTTGAGAGAATTTTTATCATTTAAAAAAAATTGTAAATGGAGTACACTAAGAGATTTTGGGGGTGTGAATAGCGCTCCCCACAATAGATACTGATCAGCTCTTGTTGCTTATGTGAAAATATTTTTTTAACTAATAAGAACAAAGAGGGTCCAAAGGCAGTCATCAAACCAACAAGGGAACTAAATGTAACTTCTCTTTCTTCTTCATCTAGTCGTATGTCTGACTGGCCCCTTTCCTCTATCCTCCTTTTCTCTTCGTAATTTTTTTCCAACCCATACGGATTTTTACACAAACATATCAAATTTCACTTAACAATCTATTAATCTATTAAATATTATTAAAACAGAAGCCACTGATGCCACATGCCGGCTTTCTTTTAAATGCTTAAAGTTTTAAAGGAATTTTATACTTTCACGTGTCACTTTTTTATGAAATTGTAATTTTTGTTTCATTCTTTACTGCCAAAAATTAAAACCGACGCCACCTTTATACAGATTCTATATTTTCACGGATAACAATGTTAATCATTATGCTAATCTAAATGATTTTCATTTTATCCTTACATAGTTGTTTAACTCAGGTTGACTTACACTAGATATGATGGAAGAATGAACAATAAAAGTTGCAGATAAATACAGATTTGAAGGTAAGATGTAAAGATTTGAGCGCAAAATATTTGAAGGGATAATCTTATTGATTTTTAGATTTTTCATCCTCATCTTAAAAGATTAGCCAAAAAGTTAAAAGAACATAGTTTTTATAGTAAACGAATTTGAAACACATTTACTGTATGTATCATCTTCGACTACATTGGCTAAGGACTACGAGTCTTGATGAATGAGTTTTATATTCATTTATTGGGTATTATTTCAACTTAAATGTTGTTATTTCTTGGGGTTTTTGTTGTCTAATATTTGTTTTAGTGTTGTTTTATAGTTTTAGGGACTTGGAGAATAATTGTACAAATTATAGGCACTTTATGTTGAATTAAAGAACTTTAGGGACCAAAGTGGAAATTTCTAAAAGTTTAAGTTCAAAAGCTGAAAATAAGCTTTTATCAATTTGTAATCACTAATCAGCCGCCCACTTTTTCTTCATGTTGACGTGCGGCCCACTTTAGTATCTTTTAGGGTTTAATTGTTTTGTATCTTTTAGGGTTTAATTATAATGACAAAGGTAGATTTTTTCCTTCAAAATCTCACTTTTGAATTATTGACTTTTGACTTATCATTTCACTTTTTCTTTCTCCTATCTTCTCTGGTTGTATTTCTCTTTCTCTCTCTCGTCTCCTCCTTATTTTCTCTCTTATCACCACCATCTCCTCTCTTTTAATTATGTTTAAACATTTTTCTCTGTTTAAACATAAAAAATATTAACTAAAGCAAAAATAATAGTTCTGAAGTCAAAAAAACTAAAATATAAGAGGTTAGTAAAATAAAAATAATTTATGGAACCAACCACTATAAAAATAAAAGTTACAGAATCAACAAAACAAAAATAATTTAATGCAGAGGTTCGTAAAATAAAATAATTTACAGAACAAAAGTTTAAAACAAATTATTGAAAATATACATGTAAAACAAAAATACGTTAGTAAAATAAAAATGTTTGATGGAATAAAAAAATAGTTACAAATTCAATAAAAACAAAAACAATTTAAACTAAGGTTACTAAATAAATAAAAATAATTTACGGAACAAAATTTGAAAACAAATTCTTAAAAAAATTTCCATGTATAAAACAAAAATACATTAGTTAAATAAAAATATTTGACGGAACAAAAATAATAGTTACGGAATCAATAAAACAAAAATAATTTAAATTGAGGTTAGTAAAATTATAAAAATAATTTACGGAACAAAATTTTAAAACAAATTAAATAGCATTAATAATAGTGTGATGGGTTCGATCAAAAGAGGAAAAAAAATGTAAAACAAAAATACGATAGTAAAATAAAAATATTTGATGGAACAAAAATAATAGTTATAAAGTCAATAAAACAAAACAATTTAAATTGAGGTTAGTAAAATAATAGTAAAAAACTACATAACAAATTGTTTTCGCAAAACTAATTCTTAAAAATAAAACAAAAATAATAGTTACGAAGTCAATAAAATAAAAAAATATAATGGAAGTTGTTAAAATAAAAATAATTTGCAAAACAAAAATAATAGTTAATGATAAAAATAATTTCGTTATTTTGATTTTAGCTTATTTTCTTCTCAGAAATTTCTTTATTTATAAAATACAAATGTTATTTCATAAAAGTAATCATACAAAAGGAAGAACTTATTTGAGTTCAAATTCTATTTGTTGGGCGAAAAAAATTCAAATTTGTTCGAAGACATTCATTATACAGAGTTTTTGAATAGTATAAAATGTTCGGGGTTGTCACGCTATGAATTGACATTTAAAATTAGTGTTCCAGTAATGCTATTGAGAAACATTGACCATGCTGCAGGGCTGTGCAATAGAACAAGACTAATCATCATAAATGTTTTTATCTCAAGATTGTCATTAACTCTATCTGATGTAAGACTGTCTTTCAAGTTTCAAAGAAGACAATTTATATTGCTGGTATCGATCATATGCAATGACAATTAATAAGTGTCAAAATAAAAAATTGCATGTAGGTCTCTTTTTGAAAAAACTAGTATTTAATCATGGACAGTTATATGTCGTAGTTTATAGAGTAACAAATTATTTTGATTTGAAGATATTGATATACAGTGAAGATGAAAAATCAACTAATAAAATAACAAATGTTGTATATAAGGAAATTTTTTAATCTATAATGATTAGTAATATACTTATGTGTAATTGTTATTAAACCGATCTTCCTTATTTTGTTTATGTACAATTTAGTTGACGTGCGTTTAACGTACGGGTTAAAAAAACTAGTTGTTATATAATTATTAGGTATAAATATATCTTTTAGGTCAGAAAAAGAGAGAGAAATTTTGTATTATTTTTCTTTATCTATGAAGAAATATTTTCCAAGAATGGTTCAAGGTTTTGTACTTTCAATTATGGGAAACTAACCTCATAATCTAGGAATTTGAGGTAACTTGTATTTAATTCTTTTGTTCTAATTATTAATTTTTATTAAATTAATTATTGTTTATCAAATTAGATTATCATTGGTCTACATTGAAACTATCGTATAATGGATGCGTTAGTGAATTTGTAGACTTTTTGGTATAATAAGCTGCATGATCGTGCATAAGTTATATATATTGGCCAACCTAAATGATAAATAGATCACTCTGATTTCCTGATCGGGCTAAGGTTAAATCTAGATTCACCTGCATTTTTAAGAGTACTGATTGAACTCTTAATTACTTTAGTTATTAAAGTACTTAATAGACTCTTAATTGCTGTGTGGATGGCCCAAGAAAGCAGAGTTAAGGCGGAGTACTAAGGATTGCAAATCTCGCTCCGTAAGTCTCAATCCTTTATACTAGTGAACAAACCCGCAATAGATTGATACATAAGAGAAACGAACATAAGATGAATATACAAGTGAATCCTAATTCCTGAGCGTTTTTACAAACTTTGATTTATCTCATATTTTACATGCTTTGTTAAATTAGTTTATTTTAATAAAACCAAACCCCCCCCCCTTATTTATTAATTGCTTTATTTTGTTAGATTAGTTTAATTTACTTTAATCAAAACTCAAATATTTGTACTTCGACCCTTGCTTCCGCACAACTATACTCCGGTTGATTCGTGCACTTGCGAAGTAATTTATAACACATCAAGTCTCAGTTCTCAATGCCTTTTGCATCAATAAAGTAGAGAAGATGTCTTTCATGTGTTGATATTCAAGAAAGAAAGTGATTTTCAATAGGATTATTTAATTTGAATTCTCTCTCTCTCTCTCTCTCTCTCGTTTTCAAAATTAAATTTTAAGCAGAAAAAATGAGAGGTATGGGGATGAAGAAATTACTAATAGTATCATGAAAATATGATAGTTTGTAAGTATAAATCATTATTATCGTATATGTTTATTTGGAATCAATGCAAAAGCTAATATGGGACTACCCAATAGGATTCATCGATTTTGGTACGTGGAAGAATTGTATCGGTCAATGAATACAATGGACCAATTTGTTAGAAATAATCAGGGAAAAACGGTAATTAAATCAAATTACAGAATTGAAACCAATTGAAAAGTTATTGCTTTGTCTTCTAAGTCTGCAGGTAGACTTCAAGTCTGCTGGTGCACTTCAAGTCTGCTGGTGCAGTTCAGGTCTATTGGTGACTTCAAGTCTGCTGGTGGACTTCAAGTCTGCTAGTGAACTGCAAGTGTGCTGGTGGACTGAAGTGTGCTGGTGCTTCACACAATGTCTGCTGTTATAGAGCTGTGATCAACCTTCAAGTCCGAGGCCTATGTCGCACATCGTTTCCTCAAAACAAATTCGTCCCTTCTCGTCTGTGCTTGGAAGCTCTAATGGACGTCTCTCTCCCAGGATACATCAGAGACACCGAAGAAACATTCAGCACTAAGCATTCTAGCGAACTAGATTTGTGCCTAACCCTATCACCAATAAGAAAACAGAAGGCCAAAGGAATACACTCAACGATTGCAGATGGCAGAAGAAAAACAGAGATTTTCCTAAAATGTGTTGATCGTGTGTTCTGTAATTGTAGAAATAATCTCCTTTTATAGGAGGAGTCAAGAGACTGATTAAATAACCACATTGATGATGAAATAAATCCATCATCAATAGGCAAATAATATCTCTCATTAAAGCTAGTAATAACATCCCATAAAGTCTATTATAAATGTTGGAGTTACAAAAACAAAAGAATAATTAACAAAACGTGGGTTGGTCTGACATTCGTGTCCGTGGGATGTGCTTCCACATGAGTACGATATCCCAAATGCTAAATTGGACCAAGATTTGCACCCCCCCTGCGCAAGCGTGCGCGAGAGAGAGCCTCTATTCTATACAAGCTTACCCTTATCACATAAGGTACTTGTATATAAATCACTCAAGTTTTTGTTAATCTTCCAATGTGGGATAAACTCACTTCCAACAACCACACTTTAATCAATCATAGCTTATTCATCCAAACATCAAATTGGACAAATAAATATATGATTTCGATATTCTCACGGAATAGAACACGATTCCACAATTACCCTTGTCATTACACAAATGACATGTGAAGAAATCCGTGCCACAAGATTGTACAATTTCATTCTTTAAACACAATTTTTCCAACAATCCCCCACAAGAAGTAAATTGATGAATATGGTGATAAAGTCTAGCAGTCGAAACTTGCATAGGATAGGTAGGTGTTACCCTTTGAACCTTCCCTCGAAAAAGCATATTTACTTTAGTGGCTGATCAATAGACATGATGTCTTTGAACTGTTATGCCATTGGTGTAAACGATCATATACTTTACACAGGAATCTTCCTAACACAATTCAGTTCTCATAGCTATGTTCATTCATGGCCTTGAACATACGTCCTGGTTCTGTGAGAGGGTCTAAGAATTGAGCCTCACATAATTCTCCTCGAAGCGGCCCTACTTCTCTCTCACATAGGTGATTCTTACTTAGGAATCATTAAAAGTCATATGCTTATCCTCTTACACACAAGCATCAATGTTACAAAGGATGACCCCCACAGTGAAGCTAGAGTCTTTTTATAATTAGGATGTCCCTTTGAACCAAGATCTTGGGATCTCCAGTCAACAAGGTTGGGTTTCCAGTGTATCAATTCATATCTAGAGGCTTAAGTCTCATTTCTTTGGAAGATTTATCAACTAACTCTCTATTTAACCATTTGGTTAATGGATGCGCTAAATTATTCTTTGACTTCACATAGTCTATAGAGATTGTTCCAGTTGAGAGTAGTTGTTTAATGGTATTATGTCTACGATGTATATGTCTAGACTTACCATTGTATACATTGCTCTGTGCCCTGCTAATTGCCGATTGACTATCGCAATGTATATAGATTGCAGGCACAAGTTTTGTCCATCTTGGAACATCTTCTAAGAATTGACGTAGCCATTCAACCTCTTCACCACTTTTGTCTAGAGCTATAAACTCAGACTCCATCGTGGATCTAGCTATGATAGTCTGCTTAGAAGATTTCCATGATATGGTTGCACCTGCCAGTGTGAATACAAATCCACTAGTAGACCTTGAGTCTTTAATATCTGAGATCCAATTTGCATCACAGTATCCTTCGATCATTGTTGGATCTCTTGTATATATCCATTGATTGAATCACCTATTTATATAGAGAGTTACAGTTAGAGTTACACAAGGAGTAGGGTACAAGAATTCTATACAAGGAAGGAGTTATACTAAAGAAAGAACTATACAAGGAAAAAAACTATATACGGTATTTATCACTAATAATAGTTACAAATATTATTCTAAACTAGTAACTCACCCGTGCGTTGCACGGATACATTGTTTGAAAATTGTATACTTAAATAAAGTTGAATAATCCACTACAAATATGATTAGTTATACTCAATTAATAACATTATAATTTTCACATAGCCCAAAGTTCTCAATTGATTTCATCAGAATTATTCTTCCTTATTACTAATGCACCGCAATATGATTAGTTATACTCAATATGGTCCACTCTTAAAAAATGTTGGTTATTGAAAATATATACACATAAAAATAAATAAGTAAAATCATTTTACTAAGTCGTTGAATATCATGCCGTTTGTTATATCCAATAAATGAGAAATTAAAGTATGGTATAACACTCTTTGAACAAAACCTCCAAGACTTAAATGTTGAGAACCAACATTTTTTGCAACATAGATTTCATATGACTATTCATTATAAAAACACAAACAAAAAAAAGACATAAATTGCATAATTAATATATGACAGCTCAATTATATAAAACAAACACTTAAAAAAAGATACAAAATCACACGTTACTTTCTACATGTCCTACCGTTCTTAATTGACTTCATCAGAATCATTCTAACTAATTAGTTATGGACCACAAATATTATTAGGAAAAAATGCAAATCAGTTCACTCTGGAAAGTTTTCAATCGATTTATACATTCATATTTTTTCGAAACTAAAAAAGGCACTTTATGGATTCATCGTGATGCATTATTTTGTGCATTGCATTGCATAATTTTGTGCATCACGATGCATGATATGTCTTTTTCTAGTTTCAAAAAAAATATCGGAGTGCAGAATGTTTGGAAATTGGAAAAATTGTTGGCCGATACTTATTGTGAAACTTTTAACCGATCATGTGCCATATATTTTTTAACCGCTAAAAAGAACTTTTATAAAATATTTCATAAATGTCCAGTCGACCATGAAACTGAAAATCTCAATTAATGGGGCTATAGCTGTCAAAGTTTGGTCCGATCCAACGGGCCGACCCAACCCACCTGATATTATTCGGGATGGGCTTTAGGTTCTATAGACTTGGTGAAATTTTGGGTCGGTCCGACTTCAATGATTGGCCCGATGGGCTTTGTTGTGGCCAGAAAAATATGTAAAAATAAGCAAAATTTGCACACCCAAATGGGTAGGCCCATGGGCTACTCTAGTTGGCTCGAAGAAATTTTAGATCGATCAGGTTTTGATGTTGATTCGATGCGCTTGGTGTGGGCCCAACCGGGCCCGGTCCATCGACAACTCTAGTTGGGGGCAACAAAACAGGGATGCATATAATGAAACCAGTTTGAATCGTGATGTATCGATTTGGATTAACGATGCATGAATTTGGAATCATTATGCATCACTATGAAATTAAAATAAACCAGTTTGAATCGCGATGCATCGATTTGGGATCATGATGCAAATTATGAAATGGAAATGATAGTTACACAATTTGAAATCATGAATCGCGATCCAAAATCATAAATCGCGATGCATAAATCATAATTAAATACATACTAATAAAGATCTAAAAATTTAAAAAATAGGTAAATATCTCATTGACATTGTTTATCTTTTTTAAGTAGAATGAAAAAAATTATAGGTTTAAATCTATGACCACTGTCTCACCATAGCTCGCATGTAAATTGGTCTTTTCATTATCGGAATTTATATAGATCTAACATGGGTCAGTAAAAAAAAAATATTATTATCATCTCAAACATGTACTTTTTGTTTCGAAAAATACTTCCTGTAATTCACGATAAAAAATTTTAACATGTAATTTCACAAACATGTCACTTCAGGTCTTTTAACATGTATATATTTTATTAAATAATCTTTTGTGAAATTTGGCTTAAATCATAATTTGGTCACCATACTTTCACACTTTTGCAATAAAGTAACTCTATAATTATTTTTTCAATTTATTCATTGTATTTGGCTATATCACACTTTGGTCACCAAGAGTCATTTCCATCAGTTATGTTGGATGAAAATCATTGAAAATACATAATTGTCCTTTTGTGTTTGGAACATGATGTGCACGTGAACATATTGAAGTCGTAAAATCTTATCTCATTCAACTCCTTGCCTAAAGACATGCGTTTTAAGCTTACATTGAAGGTGAATATGAGACAATAACATGAGTAACACGTGATGTAGCTAACGATATTTTTAGGTTTCTATAAAAGTTAACGCTTTCCATCCAAAAAAATTGGATGGAGTGATGAACGTGCGATATAAAGCCAAGTACAATGGCAAAATTGAAAAAATAATAATAGTAGAATTAGTGTATTAAATAAAGTGTGAAAGTATGGTGACCAAATTACGATTTAAGCCGTCAAATTTTATCATTATTCTTGTAGATTTGACAATTTTTTACTATGCATTAATCAGTTTTGAATTTCTATGATACACGAACCATTTGAGCCCTTAAAATATAAATCATATTACTCTAGACATTTTTAGAAAGTGAATTTTAGAGGAAACTTTCTAAAAATCGTACCTTTATTTTTATATATGTAAAGATATTATTCTCTAATAGAAGCTTCCATTTCACGGATGTATAATATGGACTTGCCTTTTAAGTTTAAAGCATAAGGGGACGACATGTTACACAAATTGACAATAATGGAACCAATTATTTCAAGAAGTGTTGACCCTTGAGGGTCGTTTGCAGCATATAATTTCCAAGATATTACAAGTGGCAAGTGGCAAGTGGCAAGTAATACTACAAAAACTAATTTCTAATCGTATTAATGTAATATGGACGTTTGCTTTGGTTTGAGTACTGAGTGGGGCAAAGTTAGACTAGTAGTCTCCTTGTTTTCTTTTCTCCACCAAAAACAAAAACTAATATTCTTTTTTTTTTTTTATTAATCTGTGTGTCCAGTCAAACAAAAAAATTATTTAGAAAATAAGAATGTACTAATTGAATAATCAAATATATAAAGGAAGATGCACATAACATTGTTAAAGAATGCAGTTTATCGCCTAAATCTACTTGCTACAAATAGATAGTCATATTTATGTAATATGAGTTGATGAATTCATTGGAAACACAAATCTATATATTTGACTCACGTTTAGCCCTGGATTAATTTACAGATTTGTGGTAAATAATTTGGAATATGAGTTTGTATTGGAATATGAGATAACATACAATTTTATTGTTGACGATATTATAAAATGCATTAGACACCAAAAAAGAGTCATTAAAAAAATTAATTTTATTTTTTTAGATTTTGGATGCCCACGTGTTGTATTCTAAAGAACGCTTGTGCAAACACATTTATACACTGACGGTTGATAAAAAAATTACTTTTTAAAATGATTCTTTAATTATTATAAGTTTTAAATCTAAAAAAAATGTTTAGTATAATATAGATTAATATATATTGCAAACTCATATTACTTTTTCTTTTCCTGTGAAAATTTTTATTTAGGTATATTTATTTATTTAATTTCTATACATCGAACTAATAATATTTATATTACGATTATTTGCTTAGTTTGTTAATAGTAATGCTTTTAAAGTGAATTTTATTAATTTTATTTATATATTATTATTTAAAATAATAATCATTTATTCACGTATTATGCATTTTCCCAAATATCCAACGACCTTCTTCACCATCACCGATTATTTCATCACTCCAGCTCTCAAGTTTCTCCGTCTCCGACCAAGCTCTTCGTTACCCGCCATATCTGACGCCGCTCTCTCCTGCCAAATCTTCAACACCCTCTATTTTCTCACCCCCCTCCTCAAAACCCTAGATTTCGGCTAAGGCATTCGCCAGCTTAACATCAATACAATATCAGTCTCTCAGTCCAAAGCCTTTTC
>JABEVN020000031.1:122500-212303 GCA_013146195.2 Codonopsis lanceolata
CCGACCAAGCTCTTCACATGAAACGCATTTGTTTTCATATTCGATGAACTCATTTTAAAGTCAATTTTAATAACTTTTCATATTATAAAAGAGAAAATATGTTCAACGCATTTGTTCAATATTAGTTTTCAAAAATTATCACATGAAACGTATTCTTATATAATTTGTTCTCAAAACTTAACATTTGTTCACTTTCATATTACAGTAGTATTATTTTTGTTCAAGGACATGCATGATTGTCCTTAGTGGATGCTGGATGGGATTGCAAACTGGCATAAAATTTCAAGAGGGAAACTAATTGGCTAAAAGGGTTTTCTTTTTTAATTTTAACTTTCTCCATCAAAAATGAAAATACGAAAATTAAACTTAAAAATTTTTCTTTCTCTTTTGTCTCTCTCTCTCCTTCTTTCCTTAATTTGTTCTTCTAATTCACCTTCCAAATTTCCAATACTCATCATTCATTCCCACAAGGAAAATCACTCCCCAAAAGGAGTTTCTTACCCGGCGGTTCCACCCTATTCTTATAAAGTCAAGTTTACTTTATAAAGTTAACTTTTTTAAATAAAGAAAGTTAAAACTAAAATAATATTTCCTTCGTTCTAAAATTATTATTTTATTTTTATTTTCGTCGGTCCTAAAATAATAAGGTAGTCTCCTATAAGACCGTCTTATGGATCCTTATCCGTTAGACAGATCTATCCAGGTTAAATGAGATAAAATTCATAAATCTCAATACAACCCCTTAGTTTTTTGAAAATTACAACACAACCCTCATGTTTATATATTCAGAGTATCACTTTTTACTATTAACAATGTCACTTTATAGTATAAAATGTGTCACTTTGCATTTTTAATGAAAATTATAATTTTTTCCTAAAAAAGTGTTACTTTTTTGGTTTAAATGTGTCATTTTTAGTCTTAAATGTGTTGCTTTCATTTTGAAAAATGTCTCATTGTTTTATAAATAAAAATCATTACGTTTGACATTAAAGTGTTACTTTATAACATTAAAAGTGTCACTTTTTTGCATTAAATGTGTTACTTTTGACCGTACAAGTGTTATTTTGTCTTATAAATGTTTGACATTAATGTAAGTTTCTTTTCTAGGACAAATCATTCATGATTTTACCCTTTTTCATACTTTAATTATGGGTCAAATGCACATAAGCATTAAAAGAAACAAGTTATTATATCAATATTAATAATCAAGTTAATTAATTTTTTAAATTCATGTGATGGGTCAAACGAAAAAATAATTTTGGGACGGAGGGAGAATGTAATTTATAATAGGGAAAATAAATTTTAATTATATTAAATAATTATTAATCGCATTTATAATAGGTTTATGACGTTAATTAATCAAATTTTTAGTACATTTTAATATAAGGGTAAGAGTGTAAAACTTGATTTTAGAAGATTGTGGGGCATTTTAGTCCTTTGCTAGGGAGCAATATTTAGTCGAAAAGTGGGGGCGTATTTATGTAATATCTTTCAAAAGTGTTGCTTAGACTTAGTTTGTTTTATGAAAAATGATTTTTAGAAAACATTTTCTTCATTTACAAGAGTTTGATAACTCTCGAAAAAAATATAATTAGTGTAAAAATTTTACGAGTTAACAAAAAATGAAACTTTGTTTTCTGAGAAATTTCCAAAATTTAGTTAACCCTTGTTGGAGCACACTATTTATATCAAACCCCAATTATATTAATTTTTTTATAATTAAAATATTTAAATGGGGACTATAGACTATCTGGTGGAAAGAAGTAATTAGTTGAAATGTAGGGATCAGCCCTTCAGCGTAGCAACAAATGCACACTTGGCTACAGCTTTTGAAATTAATTATGCATTTACATAATTATATTGGCTTGACTTGACTTGAGTGACCCAAGTAGTGTCTTCTTTCTCCACAAAAAAAGATCTTGAATTGAACCTAGAATCTCTAGGTCACCATTATTGAATTGAAAAATGAATAATTATTTTTCTACTTTATCTCTAACTAGACAAATTTAGTATGTTTGTTTTCTCCGACGTTAAAAGACGATAGTCTTATAATATCTTTTTGTCATGAACCCATTATTCTTGTTGGAATCCCTACTCCTCATTTTTTTATATGGAATTCCTTCCGGTGGTCCTAAACTTTTGGGAATTCGGAACGAAAAGAAAAAAATAAGAGCTAAAAAAAATATAAAAATATGATTTCTAGACGAACAAATTTATGATTTTTCATTATTTAAAGTATTGAAAATATATAATACCAAAAAATATAAGAATAAATGTATTAAATAATTATTTAAAACTGATATTCTTCATTCATTTAAACAATTTGCAATTAAAAAAATTTACTCAATCAATTATTTTTCTTTTATTTATTTTTTGATTTCTGGATAAATATTTTTTTGGTAACATTTGTGCACTATAAATTCAAGTTAAAGAAAGCGATCACCTGACAAAGCTAAGAATTAAATAAACATAAACAATAAAAATTAATTATGCATTTACATAATTATATTGGCTTGACTTGACTTGAGCAACCCAAGTAGTGTCTTCTTTCTCCACAAAAAAAGATTTAGAATTGAACCTAGAATCTCTAGGTCACCATTATTGAATTGAAAAATGAATAATTATTTTTTCTACTTTATCTTTAACTAGACAAATTTAGTATGTTACTATGTTTGTTTTCTCCGACGTTAAAAGACGATAGTCTTATAATATCTTTTTGTCATGAACCCATTATTCTTGTTGGAATCCCTACTCCTCATTTTTTATATGGAATTCCTTCCGTGGTCCTAAACTTTTGGGAATTCGAACGAAAAGAAAAAATAAGAGCTAAAAAAAATATAAAAATATGATTTCTAGACGAACAAATTTATGATTTTTCATTATTTAAAGTATTGAAAATATATAATACCAAAAAATATAAGAATAAATGTATTAAATAATTATTTAAAACTGATATTCTTCATTCATTTAAACAATTTGCAATTAAAAAAATTTACTCAATCAATTATTTTTCTTTTATTTATTTTTTGATTTCTGGATAAATATTTTTTTGGTAACATTTGTGCACTATAAATTCAAGTTAAAGAAAGCGATCACCCGACAAAGCTAAGAATTAAATAAACATAAACAATAAAAATTAATTATGCATTTACATAATTATATTGGCTTGACTTGACTTGAGCAACCCAAGTAGTGTCTTCTTTCTCCACAAAAAAGATTTAGAATTGAACCTAGAATCTCTAGGTCACCATTATTGAATTGAAAAATGAATAATTATTTTTTCTACTTTATCTTTAACTAGACAAATTTAGTATGTTACTATGTTTGTTTTCTCCAACGTTAAAAGACAATAGTCTTATAATATCTTTTTGTCATGAACCCATTATTCTTGTTGGAATCCCTACTCCTCATTTTTTTATATGGAATTCCTTCCGGTGGTCCTAAACTTTTGGGAATTCGGAACGAAAAGAAAAAAATAAGAACTAAAAAAAATATAAAAATATGATTTCTAGACGAACAAATTTATGATTTTTCATTATTTAAAGTATTGAAAATATATAATACCAAAAAATATAAGAATAAATGTATTAAATAATTATTTAAAACTGATATTCTTCATTCATTTAAACAATTTGCAATTAAAAAATTTACTCAATCAATTATTTTTCTTTTATTTATTTTTTGATTTCTGGATAAATATTTTTTGGTAACATTTGTGCACTATAAATTCAAGTTAAAGAAAGCGATCACGACAAAGCTAAGAATTAAATAAACATAAACAATAAAATTAATTATGCATTTACATAATTATATTGGCTTGACTTGACTTGAGCAACCCAAGTAGTGTCTTCTTTCTCCACAAAAAAAGATTTAGAATTGAACCTAGAATCTCTAGGTCACCATTATTGAATTGAAAAATGAATAATTATTTTTTCTACTTTATCTTTAACTAGACAAATTTAGTATGTTACTATGTTTGTTTTCTCCGACGTTAAAAGACGATAGTCTTATAATATCTTTTGTCATGAACCCATTATTCTTGTTGGAATCCCTACTCCTCATTTTTTATATGGAATTCCTTACGGTGGTCCTAAACTTTTGGGAATTCGAACGAAAAGAAAAAATAAGAACTAAAAAAAATATAAAAATATGATTTCTAGACGAACAAATTTATGATTTTTCATTATTTAAAGTATTGAAAATATATAATACCAAAAAATATAAGAATAAATGTATTAAATAATTATTTAAAACTGATATTCTTCATTCATTTAAACAATTTGCAATTAAAAAAATTTACTCAATCAATTATTTTTCTTTTATTTATTTTTTGATTTCTGGATAAATATTTTTTTGGTAACATTTGTGCACTATAAATTCAAGTTAAAGAAAGCGATCACCTGACAAAGCTAAGAATTAAATAAACATAAACAATAAAAATTAATTATGCATTTACATAATTATATTGGCTTGACTTGACTTGAGCAACCCAAGTAGTGTCTTCTTTCTCCACAAAAAAGATTTAGAATTGAACCTAGAATCTCTAGGTCACCATTATTGAATTGAAAAATGAATAATTATTTTTTCTAATTTATCTTTAACTAGACAAATTTAGTATGTTACTATGTTTGTTTTCTCCGACGTTAAAAGACGATAGTCTTATAATATCTTTTTGTCATGAACCCATTATTCTTGTTGGAATCCCTACTCCTCATTTTTTTATATGGAATTCCTTCCGGTGGTCCTAAACTTTTGGGAATTCGGAACGAAAAGAAAAAAATAAGAGCTAAAAAAAATATAAAAATATGATTTCTAGACGAACAAATTTATGATTTTTCATTATTTAAAGTATTGAAAATATATAATACCAAAAAATATAAGAATAAATGTATTAAATAATTATTTAAAACTGATATTCTTCATTCATTTAAACAATTTGCAATTAAAAAATTTACTCAATCAATTATTTTTCTTTTATTTATTTTTGATTTCTGGATAAATATTTTTTGGTAACATTTGTGCACTATAAATTCAAGTTAAAGAAAGCGATCACCTGACAAAGCTAAGAATTAAATAAACATAAACAATAAAAATTAATTATGCATTTACATAATTATATTGGCTTGACTTGACTTGAGCAACCCAAGTAGTGTCTTCTTTCTCCACAAAAAAAGATTTAGAATTGAACCTAGAATCTCTAGGTCACCATTATTGAATTGAAAAATGAATAATTATTTTTTCTACTTTATCTTTAACTAGACAAATTTAGTATGTTACTATGTTTGTTTTCTCCGACGTTAAAAGACGATAGTCTTATAATATCTTTTTGTCATGAACCCATTATTCTTGTTGGAATCCCTACTCCTCATTTTTTTATATGGAATTCCTTCCGGTGGTCCTAAACTTTTGGGAATTCGGAACGAAAAGAAAAAAATAAGAGCTAAAAAAAATATAAAAATATGATTTCTAGACGAACAAATTTATGATTTTTCATTATTTAAAGTATTGAAAATATATAATACCAAAAAATATAAGAATAAATGTATTAAATAATTATTTAAAACTGATATTCTTCATTCATTTAAACAATTTGCAATTAAAAAAATTTACTCAATCAATTATTTTTCTTTTATTTATTTTTTGATTTCTGGATAAATATTTTTTTGGTAACATTTGTGCACTATAAATTCAAGTTAAAGAAAGCGATCACCTGACAAAGCTAAGAATTAAATAAACATAAACAATAAAAATTAATTATGCATTTACATAATTATATTGGCTTGACTTGACTTGAGCAACCCAAGTAGTGTCTTCTTTCTCCACAAAAAAAGATTTAGAATTGAACCTAGAATCTCTAGGTCACCATTATTGAATTGAAAAATGAATAATTATTTTTTCTACTTTATCTTTAACTAGACAAATTTATTATGTTACTATGTTTGTTTTCTCCGACGTTAAAAGACGATTGTTTTATAATATCTTTTTGTCATGAACCCATTATTCTTGTTGGAATCCCTACTCCTCATTTTTTTATATGGAATTCCTTCCGGTGGTCCTAAACTTTTGGGAATTCGGAACGAAAAGAAAAAAATAAGAACTAAAAAAAATATAAAAATATGATTTCTAGACGAACAAATTTATGATTTTTCATTATTTAAAGTATTGAAAATATATAATACCAAAAAATATAAGAATAAATGTATTAAATAATTATTTAAAACTGATATTCTTCATTCATTTAAACAATTTGCAATTAAAAAAATTTACTCAATCAATTATTTTTCTTTTATTTATTTTTTGATTTCTGGATAAATATTTTTTTGGTAACATGTGTGCACTATAAATTCAAGTTAAAGAAAGCGATCACCTGACAAAGCTAAGAATTAAATAAACATAAACAATAAAAATGATAGTCACATAACAATAAAATTTGATTTTTGCTTGAAATATTGATATTATATACACAATGATTATTATAATTGCACCTATATTTAAATTTAAGCAATTTTTATTTTTTTAAGACCTAGATAAAAATTTGATGGTCAATTAAAATTTAGGTTAAATAACTCTTCTGGAGCTGAATACAAAATCTTTATCTTTATAAAGTAACTATTTATTTATTAGGTTCCGGAGTAAATTCATTATATATAAGTAGTAATGAAGATGGTAATTTAAAAAAAATTACTTAACCACAATGATTATACTTATAATACAAGTGAAAGATAAAGGTAAAAGATTATAAAAATTATAAGCATAATTTTTAAAAGTTTATTATTTATGTAAAATATCTCAAAATAATATATTAGACTATTTAGCTAAAATGAGGGAGTATATGATATAATATACAAATAAATAAAATTTAATAATCAATCGTAGACCCAAAAGAAAAAAAAAACATGAGTGGACTATGGAGCTGCTAAGACTTGAGCCAATGAATTACATTTCCTTGTCACCGAGTTACACTATCACTAGTCAATTAAGCCAAAGACAACTTGTGTAATTATCTTACCTTAGTGATAACATATCCTGAAATAATTGTGGGCCAGTACCATTCCTCAAAATTGTAATCGTCCAGCTATCTTTTAAAAAAAAATCATAAAAGTCCACTTTCATTTTTTTCTTTCTAAAATACCCATGCACCACTGTCACGGGAAGAGAACCAGTGTTTGCCAATTATTCATTTTCATTATCAACCCACACCCAAATTGAAACATTCGAAACTAAATAAAATTAAAAAACAATATTATGTTAGAGAGAGAGAGAGAGCATAAATTTTTCAAAGTATAACGGCCCTTAAATGTTTTGTTTTGGAGGGAAATGAAGTTAAGGATAGGTCTGGAGTAGGTATGATAATTGTAACTCATTAAGCCACTCAACCAAAAACAAAAACTCTATTCTTTTTTTTTTTTTTTCCTCCAACGTCCAAAAGACGCTAAAATATTATTCCTTGTTTTTTTTTTTTTTGCAAATCCTATTTTTACTCTTTTTATCTTTTTTTAGAAAAATCGTTTAGCACGTTACTCCTACTTTTTCTGCATATTTTAGCACATAAAGCTTTAATAAAAACTATATATTTTGTCAATATTTATAGAGTGAATTAGATTTTATTAATCTGTGTGTCTTGTCAAACAAAAAAATTATTTAGAAAATAAGAATGTACTAATTGAATAATCAAATATATAAAGGAAGATGCACATAACATTGCTAAATAAGGCAGTTTATCGCTTAAATCTACTTACTACAAAATAGAAAGTCATATTTATCTAATATGAGTAGATGAATTCATTGAAAACACAAATCTATATATTTGACTCTCGTTTAGCCCTGGATTAATTTACAGATTTGTGGTAGATAACTTGGAATATGAGCTTGTCTTGGAATATGCAATAGCATACAATTTTATTGTTGACAATATTATAAAATGCATTAGACACCAAAAAAGAGTCATTAAAAATTTACTTTTATTTTTTTAGATTTTGGATGCCCACGTGTTGTATTCTAAAGAACGCATGTGCAAACACATTTATACACTGATGGTTGATAAAAAATTTACCTTTTAAAATGATTCTTTAATTATTATAAGTTTTAAATCTAAAAAAAATGTTTAGTATAATATAGATTAATATATATTGCAAAATCATATTACTTTTTCTTTTCCTGTGAAAATTTTTATTTAGGTATATTTATTTATTTAATTTCTATACATCAAATTAAACTAATAATATTTATATTACGATTATTTGCTTAGTTTGTTAATAGTAATGCTTTTAAAGTGAATTTTATTAATTTTATTTATATATTATAATTTAAAATAATAATCATTTATTCACGTATTATGCACTTTCCCAAATATCCAACGACCTTCTTCACCATTTCCGGTTATTCCATCACTCCAGCTCTCAAGTTTCTCCGTCTCCGACCAAGCTCTTCGTTACTCGCCATATCTGATGCCGCTCTCTCCTGCTAAAGCTTCAACACCCTCTATCTTCTCACCCCCCCCTCCTCAAAACCCTAGATTTCGGCTAAGGCATTTGCCAGCTTAACATCAATACAATAGCAGTCTCTCAGTCCAAAGCCTTTTTCAAATGAAAGTTTTTTGCTTGTGCTTCCCCCGAGGAATTGAAGATCCATATTCAGATGAACAAGCAAGGTTTTAATGTTTTATGTAGAGGTGGCAATTTTTGTCCGCACCCATTTGTCCGTCCAGACCGCCCAATAAATAATGGGTATGGACACACCTAAAATTTTAAGTGAGCACAAATGGGCATGGGCGCCCACTTGGACACATTAATTATGATGGGCTAAATGTGGACACTCATGCCAAAACGCATTCTCTTCCTCTTCTAATTTTGCTTTATCAATTACATACATAATTATAAAATTCTTATGATTAATAATGACGTTTAACATAATTAATATCTCTATATTGTACACCCACCCTTCCAACCGCCCCCCACACACACACACACACACACACACATATATATATATATATATATATATATATATATATATATTGTACACCTGTCACCCGCCCTTCCAACCGCCACCCCCCCCCCAAAATGCAAAGCAAAGCATGAAATGTTATTCTATGACTCTGTACCCTTTAATGAAACGCAACATCATTCTCAGATTGTTCAATTTTTATAACTCTGTAAATATCCGTCTCTATTACACTATAAACTGATTCATAGCGGTTTTATGAGCAGTGCAACATGCAACATTCTTATTTGCTCGAACCTTCCCATATAGATTTATACATGTGGCTTTAGCTTGTTCAGTTTTTAGTCAGGTTTACACTCGTGTGTTTGTCTATTGGGTTTCAGCGAAATTGAAAATCTAACCACAAAATAGAAGATTGAATTGAGGGTTACAACAACAAAAATACATCATTGACACAAGAGATGAGCAAACATACATATTTATTTTTCTTCACGTTCTCAACATAATATGTCTTCCCGTTCCACCTTACCCTATTGTTTACATTTTTACATACTAATGCATAAAACTATTAGTAAAAATTAAAATGCAACTTCGAAGAAAAGTTATTTTCTTCACAAACTACTACTTCCGTTCTTAGTTCATTTCCCACATTTTATTTTTTCGATATCATATTACTTTTTATATACAGTCAATTACGTATTTTCTGGTTATGAAAAATATATATATCAGATTTTCATTTAAAAACAATCGATTTGACGTAAAAATTAAGGAACTAAGGGAGCATTTTATTTCAATTAGCATACGACAAAAGTAAAAATATGTTCTTATTTTGATATTATTAGTGGTTCTGCCAACACTAACACGTCATGTAAAGTTTTTGAGTTCTTTTTAGAAATTTGGTTGCATTGGAAATGGTGACAGAGGTTAAAATGTTACCAAAAATGTTGGTCTTTTCCAATTTTGTATTTATTTGATAAGTGCATGTTAATGAGTAAATGGACGCCCATGGGCACCCATGCCCATTTAGTGTCTGCCAATATATGCCCATGTTATTAAATGGACACTTACTTGCCTGCCCATTTGAGTCCGTCGCCCATTTAGACCCGCCCACGCCCGCCCATTTGCCACTTCTAGTCTTTTTGGACTGCCTCCTAATTATTCCAAGTTGTGTAGTTTTGGTTGCCTTCGTTATCCCTAGCTTCATCCCTACAACTCTCATAAACTTAATTCCAAATCCACTCCTTGTATCTTCATTGGTTACTCCAAAACTCAGAGTGCTTACCATTGTTGGGATCCTATTACGCTGAAAATTTACACTTCCCGTCGACCGTCGTGTCTGATTCATTGACAATGAATTTCCCTATACACTATTTACTGCTCAAACCAGCCCGCCCCAAACTCCCAGCCCAGATTCCTGGTGCCCTCTAGTTCTTCCCATCATTCAGGCCCAGCCCGCTATACCTCCACCCCAGCCCTAAACTCAAACCCCAACAAGCCCACTACCTTTTTGCATGGAGTTTCTTCACTCATTTTGAATAATTTATTCCCATACTTGCCTTCTCTCTCTTTCTTTATTTCTCTTCCCAATGGGATATTTTCTTGTGCATTTTTAGGTTTTGGAGCATTGTGATCGATCTCTTGGAATTTGTAAAGTATGTGGAAAAGGTAGGAAGTAGGCGTAAAGGTTGGAAGATGTGCTCAACATGTTTAATTTTGAGGACTAATTAAATCTTCACTTTTTTTAAGTTTTTGGCACTCTGCCCAAAAGAGCGTATCGGGATGAATTCCAACCCAAGCTCCTGCACAGCTGCCTCCTGACTCTGACTCTTGAGCCCTGCCTACGGCGTCCACTGTCATAAGTTCATAACCGATGTTCGACCACCTAATTTCTAAGCTCAATCCACCTATTATTATGGGGTAAATTTGGGCCTGCCTATTTTAAATCCCTAAACCAACATGTTTTTTTATAGAAAAAATTGTGGATCAATCCACTTTTTAAAACTTTTAATTGTTAAAGTACACATTTTTTTATTTTCAGTTGGAAAAATTCACTTTTGATGGTAAAATGACTACGATACCCTTAATAAACCGTTGGCGCACTACAGATGTCATTATTTTTTAACGGTGATTCATCAATTTTAGTACATTATTTTTTGCACCGCGGTTCAATAGTGTATTTTTGAACCGCAATTCATCATTTTTTATTAAATTAATTTTATATCGCGGTTCAATAGTATAATTGCTAGTTTATTTTTGTACCACGATTCATCAATTTTAGTGCATTAATTTTTGAATCGCGGTTCAATAGTGTAATTGCTAGTCTATTTTTGAGCCATCGCGATTCATCAATTTTATGCATTAATTTTTGCATCGCAGTTCAATAATGTAATTGCTAGTCTATTTATGAACTGTGATTCATCAATTTTAGTGCATTAATTTTTGCACCGCGGTTTGAAAAGGTTGTTTAAGTACAAAAAAGTCATTAATTTTCAATAAATTACAATATAAAGTACAAATATATCGCTATGCAACAATTTTATATGAATTAAACTTTTGAACCGCGGTGCAAAAATAATGCAATGAAATTTTTGCACCGCGATACAATAGCATAAAAAACCAGTTTACGTATTTCATGTTCTTCTTCAATCTCCTCTATCGTAAGTCTTCTTCTTCTTCATCATCCTTCTATGCCTTTGTCCCAACTGAAAAATCTTTCAACCCAGCACAGATCCATTATATTTTTGTATTTTATGAATCAAAAAACTTGTTTACTTTCGGGGCGTTGCCCCCTCGACCCCCGCGACCTGACCGGAGATCCCCGTTTCGTTACCCACAATCGTGATTTTGGAATCCAAAGTGTGTTGACGGAGCTGTTGAAGAAAACGATGGCATTTTTGAAACAATATTTCGAAAAGTTGTCTTTTCTGATTGAAAAAAAAAAAAGAACGGTGGACTTTCGGGGTTATAAACTTTAAAAAAGGGACCGGTCAGAATTTTCCCTTTTTTAATAACAAATTGCGACCGGTCCATTTTCCCAAAAATTTAATCTCTCCATTCCCTTGTTTTTATTTATAACCGGAAAAAATCACTTTTTGGAGAGAAATGACTACGCTACCCTTAATGAACGTTTAACGGATAAGTAGTCACGTGAATCGTGGTTCAAACTTTTTGTCAACCGCAGTTAAAAAGGTGCACCGCAATACAAAAATTTAATATGAACAACGATATAGAAAAAAGTACAGTATAAAAGTGCTAATAAATCACGGTGCAAATATATTTGTCAACCGCGGTGCAAACAATTGTTAATGAATTTAATAAAAGAATCGTCTTGCAAGAAACAACAACTCCCTTTATTTTCATTTCCAGCCGAATACAAATAATAAATTATCTCAAAGAACAAAATGTCTATTACAAAGCAATACATATTATTACAAACTCATCTTCTTCTTCAAATATGTCTGCTTAGACTCAACCATGGGTTTCAAAATATCAATAGCTCAATTCGTATGATTTATTTTCAATTCCAGCTGTTGTTTATCAGAGAATAAACTGTTGGAATTGAAGATAAATCGTATGAAGGGACGTCTAATGGGTTGGAAGCCAGAAGACAATCCAACCTTCTTCAAATTCATAATTCTAATGCACAAATAAAGATTGTGACGAAGCAAATATGTTGTATTTTGGACCATTTTCGAAACATCAGTGTTGAATGTAGTGCCAAAGCTTTGGATCTAGCATCATAGTTTTGGATCTAGAACAAATTAAAGGAAATAAGGAAGAAAGAAGGATAGTTATGAATAAAGAAATAAGAAATGACAGTATATATTTAATGAAGGATGAGAAAAGTAAGAAGAAGGGTTGTTTGTCTTTAATTTTTGCTCTTGATATACTTACTGAGTAGTTTGCTTTGTTTAATTTGTATTTAATGTTGACTCTTGATATTTAAACAACATGTGAACCACAATATAAAAAAAGAGAATCGCGATGCAAGAATATGATGACTTTTGAATTTGTAAATCGCGATGCAAAACTTATTTGTTTAAATCTAATTTGAACAACGATGCATAAATAATTAAACTTAATCAATTTAAAACTTAATGAATATGATGGCTTTTGAATATAATTTAAATATTTGAACCGCAGTGCAAGAATATGAGAATCGCGGTTCAAGAATATGCTGACTTTTGAATATGGGAATCGTGGTGCAAGAATATACTGGATTTTGCATTTGTTAATCGCGATATATAAACTTATCGTAGTGCGCCTCTTGCTCAGTAAAGGTATCGCAGTCTTTTCACGTCTAAAAATGACTTTTTCAGTTAAAAATAAAAAGAGAGTATTTTAGTGATTAGAAACTTAATAAAGTGGACTGGCCGAAACTAGATTACCTCTGAAGAAAATTCTGATGCATAATTTTGTTTTGGGGATGCACAATTAATCCTGATGCACAATTTTTTTTCCCAATGCACAAAATGGATTACCCCTAAAGAAAATTCTGATGAACAATTTTGATTTTGCGATACACAATTAATCCCGATGCACAATTTTTTTTTCTGATACACAAAATGGATTATCCTCGAAGAAAATTCTGATGCACAAATTTGATTTTGTGATGCACAATTAATTGCACAATTTTTTTTCTGATGCAAAAAATGGATTACCGATGCACAAACTTTTTTCCGATGCAGTGTGCCTAATCCACTTTTATTAAGAGTATCTTTGTCGTTTTGCCCCAAAAAATACACTTTAGTGGTTAAATAAAAATAAGTGGGACCTTAGCGATTGAAAATATCCCAAAAGGGACATGTTCAAATTTCTTTTTTTTTTTTCAACCACTAAAGTGCATTTTCAAAATATTGTTCATAAATGCCCAGATCGTCTCCTTAAACAATTCCAGGTAATACTTTTGGACTCGAAAATCACTATTTGAAAATAAATATTCAAAAGTGATTTTTTACAGTTTAAAAAAACATGGGGTAACTTTTCAAAATGGATCGGCCAATTTACCACATTTAACTACAAATAAAATGCTTGTAGATAATAGATTTGCCAATATGACAATACTTTTACTAGAAATAATTGTAGCTTTAATACAAAGAATATAAACCTTACAACTACTAAAAATAAAACGAAAAACTCTTTAAGAAGTAAATATATGACACTAAGCACAATTCATCAAACAATGGAAGTGTATGGACTTGTAAGCTTGAACAAAATATCAATGGACGAAAATAAGAGAAGTCAAAGGTCAGTACAAAACTCTTTGATAGATTAGTAAATGCAAAGACTTGTATAGGATGGTCTTACGGATCCTAAATTCATAAAATGGAGCCCAATTTAGGAATTTAGGGGTTAATAACTAAACATGTTTATAAAAATCACAAAAATTGGCTAGCCGAGTTGATCAACAGCAAACCTTAAAGGTTTAGTCCAAGAGGTTAATGGTTTGACACACTCCATCTACAAAATTAAGTTTTAAATTTTAATCCTCATTTCCTCAATTTGCTCCGGTGACCCTCCACTTTCAATGTTTGCCGCCGAAAGTCTTATGTTTTCACGCCTTGCAGTTTAATCCTTGGTCAGATCTGTTAGCCATCCGTTAACATCAATTGTCTTGGGATACTTCCGTTAGCATTAATTGTCTTGGGATACTTGACAGATCCTAACGGACTTTGACGAAATACTAAATGACACATTTAAAACCAAACGTGACACATTGAAAACACAAAAGTGACACATTTTAATATTAAAAGTGACACTATAAATGAAAATTTATTATAATTCTTATTAAAATACAAAGTAACACTTTTAATTAGGGGTGGCAATGCCTGGCACGACACGTTAGCACGAACCAATAAGACACGATTATAAAACATGATTACAGAGACAAATGACACGATAAGCCCAGCACGACACGACACAACACGAAACACGACACGAAAGACACGAAATTGTTAATATATTCAAATTAATATTTATTGTTTTATTTATGATCAAATAAGATAGATAATATTAAAACACGATAATGAGGCACGAACACGACACGATAACACGAATTGCCACCCCTACTTTTAATACTAAAAAGTGACACATTTAATACTAAAAAGTGACTCTCTTAATACTAAAAATTGAAACTCTTAATACTAAAAAGTGACACTCTTAATATTAAAAAATGACACTTTTAATACTAAAAAGTGACACATTTAATATTAAAAAATGACACTCTTAATACTAAAAAGTGACACATTTATTTAATACTAAAAAGTGTCACTTTAAAACTAACGTCGACTGCTAAAAGTAACACATCTATTAACTATTACTAAAACAAAAGCTGTTGCTGCCACGTGGCGGCTTTCTGTTAAATGCTTCAAATTTTTAAAGAATTTCATGCTTCCATGTGTCACCCTCATATTAATTGTATTTTTTTTTCTTTTTTGTTCTGCTAAAACCGATTACCGATAAAAATTACTGATAAAAGTTTATGATAATTTTTACAGTTAGGATAAGTTTTATCACATATACGGTTACTTTATGATAACTTTTACGGTTAGGATAAGTTTTATCACATAGACGGTTAGTTTAGGATGATTATATCTGTAAAATCAAATGCAATACTTTTGGTTTTAAACGGTTAGTTTATGATAAGTTTTTCTTTTTCTTTCTTTTTTTTTTTTTTTGCGGATATATGACGCTTTTTTTGGTTTGGGATTTTGTGATATTATAGTTTATCACAAATACTATCTATCTATCTATTAATATTACTAAAACAGAAGCCGCTACTGCCACATGGCGGCTTTCTGTTAAATGCTTAATTTTTTTAAGGAATTTTATGATTCCACATGTCACTCTCTACGAATTGTAAAAAAAATCTTTTTTTTTCTACCAAAATTGATTAGTTTACAGTATAAATAAGAAGATATTGATAAAAGTTTACAATTAGTTTAGAATAAATTTTATCTTATTTGTAGTTATCAAGTAGATTTTATAATATTATCAACTAATTAACATTTTTTTCTTTATTCTTTTTTTATACGTACTCTCCCTCTCTCTCTTTTCTCTTCTAATTTAGTTTAGGATAATCTATTAACTATAATTAAAACATCTATATATCTATAACTATTACTAAAACAAAATTCATTGCTACCATGTGATGGCTTTCTGTTAAAAGCTAAAAGTTTTAAAGAGATTTTGTGCTGCCACCTGTCACCTTCGAAATAGTAAAAGTTTTTTCCTTTTTTCAAAATCGATTAGTTTAAGATAAAATTTCTAAATCTAATTATATATGATGAAATTTCTAAAATAAATTTGATAAGATAAAACAAATATAAGATATAGTTTTACGAGCAAATTTATGATAGAGATTTAGGATTTTGGTGTTTTTTTTTTCAAATATCACTTAATTAAACTAGATTTTATCTTATAAAATTTATACAAGTTTAATTTTACTAAAACTCTTCAATTTCCATCTCTTTTTATTTTCATAATTTTTAATTTATACAAATTATCCACGGGATAATTCTATGCTATTTGTTCTTCTAATAATATATAATTATTAATTATTAGTTACTAATCGATTAATTATCTATTAACTATTATTAAAACAGAAGTTGTTGCTACCACATGACGAGTTTCTGTTGTACGCTTAAAGTTTTAAAAGAATTATGTGCTTCCACGTGTCACCTTCTATACAAGTTTATAATTTTTTTTCCTACCAAAAATTAAAACCGGTACCTCCTTTATGCATGTTAAAAGTTTTTTTGTTTTTTTTTTACCATTTTTTGTTGTCAAAATTGGTTAATATCGGATATATTTTATAACATTTGATTTAAACAAGTTTCACTTGATTAGAACTCCAAATTTTTATTGTAATTTTTCTTGCGGATAGATTTTATCAATTCTCATAAATTTTAATCTTTCAATTACATGACTACATGATCAATTTTGAATATTTACCTTATTTTTTGTTTTTTTTTCAAATTATTCTAATTAAAAAAACTATTTATTTATTACAAGTTTAGAAAATCATCTTATTGTAAATAATTTTTGCAAATAAAACAAAAATTATTAAAACCATGCATATGGTTAGGGGTGACAAATTGGTCGTGCTGGGCTGTTATCGGACCGACACGATAACAGCATGACATGATAAGCACGAACACGAACACGGCACGATAAACTTATCATGCATAATATTAAAACCTGAACACGACACGATAAAAACACGAAAAGCACGGCACGACACGATAGGCACGATAAACAAAAAAACACGATTTATTTAGTCAGTGCATAAACGCGTTAAGCCCAATAACCATTATAAAATATATAATTTTGATTTTTTAATACATATTTTGAAAATTTATCAATATAAATAGTCAAGTAGTTTAAAAGTCATAAATTTTCAAATGATAAAACTATGAAATAATCATGAAAATAGTTCGAAAGAAGTGAATAACCCCTAATAAATTTTTTAAAATATATATTTAAAACATATATATTTTAGTTATCGTGTCTTACTGTGTTTATCAAGTCAGTCTGATAACAACTCATTTTTTATCATGCCTTATCGTGCTCGCCCTATAACGGCCCGAACCCGATAAGCCCTAGCTCAAATCTTATAATTTCGTGATGTGTTCGTGTCGGTCAATCGTGTCGTGCCTCAAATTACCACCCCTACATATGGTACTAAATATATCTATATAAATTCTTTTTTTTCCTGCCAAAAATTAAAATCTGATAGATTTTAAAACAGGTGTCTCCTTTATACATGGTAAAAGTTTTTTTTTACCATTTTTTGTTGTTAAAATCGGTTAATATCAGATAAATTTTATCTCATTTGATTTTAACGTGTTTCACTTGATTAGTACTTCAAATTTTCATGGTAATTTTTTTTTTTGATAGATTTTATCACATTTGATTTAGACGTGTTTCAATTGATTAAAACTATTAAAGTCTGATATATTTTAAAATCGGTGCCTCCTTTAAAACAATGCGTATGGTACTAAATATATCTATATAAATTCTTTTTTTTTTTCTGCCAAAAATTAAAGTTTAATAGATTTTAAAACCGGTGCCTCCTTTATTCATGGTAAAACCTTTTATTTTCTTTTTTTTACCAATTTTTGTTGTCAAAATCGATTAATGCCAGATAGATTTTATCACATTTGATTTTAACGTATTTCAATTGATTAGTACTCCAAATTTTCATGGTAAAAGTTTATTTTTGGTAGATTTTATCACATTTGATTTAGACATGTTTCAATTAATTAAAACTTCTCAATTCTCATGGTAATTTTTTTTATTTACTATTTTTTTCTTACAAAATCAGTTTGTGCCGGATAGATTTTATCACATTTGATTTAGACAAGTTTAATTTGATTAGAACTCCTCAATTCTCATGATAAATTTTTTTAATTTTTATTATTTTACCTATACTTTATCAATTTAAAATAGATTTTATCAAATTTGATTAAACGTGTTCCACTAACACTACAAACAACCACTACGAAATAGCTTGCAAATTCTATCTACAAAATTTGCATGAATTTTCGATTTGATTATTCGGTGTGATCTCATGTTTTTTTTTTAATTTATTAATTATGTGGGCATTGGTTTATTCAAATAGCTTGCAAATTTTATCTACAAAATTAAGTTTTAGAAACAACACTAAATCAACCGTGCATCGCACGGGTAATAACCTAGTTTAATACTAAAACGTGATATTTTCAATGCTAAAAAGTGACACTTTTAATTCTAAAAAGTGACACTTTTAATGTTATAAAGTAACGCTTTAATGTCAAACGTAATGATTTTTATTTATAAAAAAATGAGACATTTTTCAAAGTGAAAGTAACACATTTAAGACTAAAAGTGACACATTTAAGCCCAAAAAGTAACACTTTTTTAGGGAAAAATTATAATTTTCATTAAAAATGTAAAGTGACACTTCTAAGGCCAAAAGTAACACATTTTACACTATAAAGTGACACTGTTAATAGTAAAAAGTGACACTCTGCATATATAAACATGTGAGGTGGTGCTGTAATTTTTAAAAACTAAGAGGTTGCATTGAGATTTCTGAATTTTGTCTCATTTAATAGATCTGTATTACGGATACCGTCTTACAGGAAACCACCTCATAGTGTTTTTAATATGTTAATTAAAATACTCAATCCGTCTCAAAATTATTGTCATGTTTTATTGTCATAATTTAATTTCTAGGATTACGAGTGGCAATAATATTTTATCAATCGATTTGATTTGGTTCAATTTTGAATTAGGACGATTCGGTTAGATTTGAAAAAATTATAAATCAATCGGTTCGGTTTGTAGTTTTCGGTGCTAAATCAAATTGAAGCACAATTTGATAAAAATTATAAACCGAACCTTTGGTATTGGTGCCAAATCGAATTGAACCACCATTTGAAAAAATTATAAACTGAACCACTTACACCCAATACACTCAAACAAATACAGAAAGACAACCTTGAATGTTCTGCTGATTCCCAGTTTTGCTGCAGCAAAGATAAGCTATCAGTTCATCCAAATATGATCATTTAACATTTAACATCGTTCTGTACATTACATTACAGATGAGATCCGGCAATATCCCAATAACAACTTTCTATTCAACATTGTTATGTATTTACAATCCATCGCCCTTATTTGTCTTTAGATGTCGGTTGTTGAAGCGACACTTTGTGCGGAAATCTGTACATCATCATTCTACAGGAAGTCCGGTTTGACTCCAAGCAGCGTATCCACCTGCTATGTCAGTGACTCCGGTGAAACCCTGCAGATAAGATACACTTCACACTTCAGCTCTCTTGGAAACGTACATAAGAACATGCAAACCCCTTAATAAACCTAAGCACCTGGGATACTTTCACCCATCTCATAGAAACACAGATTTCTAAGATTCTAACAACTCAACCGGGTTTTGTCCCAACTACTTGGGACTGGCATATTCTTAAATGAGTAGCTCTCCTATAAGCTTCTCTCACTCACAGCACAACACACTAACAAATGGTGAGTCGGGTAAAGGATGATCCGTCTTATAAAAAATACATGTAAAACCGTTTTACACAAGTTTTTACCTTCTTATAACACGAGGAATTTAAAAACTCCACTAAGATAGAAAGAATGTTAACTCTTCCTATCCTAGCATTCTAACAACTGGAAGAGAAGTCCTTTCCAGTACCCAAAAATGCGCTTGGATCTCAACAAATTGAAGAAAAAGGAAACAATGAAATTAAGAAGATTATATAAGAATTAAGAGCATTAGCAATCATTTGTTATTCTTGATCATAACACAATACTTCATTATGATGTTTATCAAAGTACATACGGTTAGATTGTTATTTCTAATTTCATTTCCTTCTGCTTTCAGTGACTCAAAGAGCCTGTATTTGCACGTTGTCAACTTTGCAATTTAATATAGCATCGCTGGCTGATGGATCAAACCAGCCAAGTCCCACAGCTCTTCTTTTTGCACAAATTTCAACTTCTTAACTACAAATGCGCAAATCAATTACTCCCACCATTCCATTCAAAGAGTCAATAATTTAAATTATAAATATATTATTATTCATGGGATTGGACATAATTACAAAAGGGTTATTGCTATTTGGTCAATTTTTACTGAAACAATTAAGATTCAGTCACCTAAGTTTAATTTTTGGATTCAGTTAGATTATTAAGAAGTAACCATTGTTGCCCTTATTTACCACACCTTTGACACTTATCGAAAAAGAAAACAAAAGGAATTAAAATTCCAACAAGAATGCCACAAGTTAACAAAACTTCTAAGATTTCAATGGCTTCAACCGCTTCCCCTAAAGCCATCACCCATTTCCTTTGAGCAATTAAAGGCTTTTTCTTCATTATTTTGATATTTTGATAAGTTTAAAAATATTATTCAATTACCAAATCACTAACAAGTAACTGCCTTCAACCGCCTCCGTTTTCAATCCATTGTGAATGTCTCTTCCAAACTCATCTTTGAACTTTGCCTTGGTATGTTTCTATCACCAAGATCATCACTCACAATTAAACAATTTCTTTTTCTATTTTATTCCTAATTAATAACCAGCATCATTTTCCCTTGCAATTAAACATAATTTAACAATCTGGTAAACGAAAAGCTCGATATGTGGTCACAATGTAAAATTATATTATTATGTAATTACGAGAAAGAATCTAACCCCTTGGTCATCACTGGTATAAAAATATCTTTGGAATTGTTGTAGAGAGGAAGGTAAACACCATCTTTGGCGCCAAGAAAGAGTAAAAGTGATTTAGGGTTTTGGTGTTTGCAAAATGGATCCAGGTAAGTCAGTAAATAATTGATCAAAAAAGAATTGGTTAATACAGAAGATATGTCCAAGGGTGACTCGGATATACCAAAAAAAATATGACTAAAAACCAATTTTGAATTGCTTTATTCCAAATATTTTTTTGGGTTGATTGTTTCTCAGTTATGTTATCTCTAGCTGACTAAAAGCCAATAAACATTACATGTGGAGGGTAAAGGTTATCGAGATTGTTGGCACACTTTTTAAAGCGGTCAATTTAACTGGGACATCCCAAACTAGAGTAAATGACTCTTTGGCTGGAACCGAGCGAGTATTTGCTAATAATGTTGAATTGAAGGTAATCTTTTCATTCAAATAAACTTTTAACTGAGAGGGTAACAGAGTTGGTGTCATTGTAAACAAAAACCCCAAGTCTAATGGACATAAAAGAAGGTGGACGTTCAAAATAGAAAAGAAAAGAAAGTTCATTGGGCATGATTAATTTTTTTATTTAGATGATATACTTACAGCAGTTAGAAGATCGGTAGCAGCCATGAGGGACCTTTTCCCCAGCTGACATCCCTGTACATGAACCAAGTGAAAGATGGGTGATGGGGGCAGATGGAAAGACTATAAGCAGTGATACTGGTATCAGCTTGATGGACTTACGATAATAATCTCATCATATTTTCTAAAATGTGACGAGACTTCTTCCACAAAGTTAGCATTTTTCGTCATCCCTGTATCAGTAAAACAAAAGTCGAAAAGGTCATTTTCCTAATCTACTTTTTGCATGGAGTTTCTTCACCCATTTTGAGTAGTATTTGAGAAAGTAATAGCAATCTACAAACCCCTCTAAACAAAATTTAGAAAAGATAAATATACAAGCAAGGGTGAAACAAATTGCAAACTGAAGGGGAACAAACGCATCATGGAAGGATTTGTATATAAACTGAAGAAGAAAAACTATTAAGTTAGTCAGACATGATTGGTAGCAATGAGCTGAATTTGATGATTGAAAGGAATAATCGATCATTTACTTGATAAGATTATCAATGTTTCTCATTACAATTTACAACAACCCCCCAAAACCTCCCATCTATGAATCCTGACACCAAGTAATTATTCTTTAGCTATCTTTGGCAACTCAATAACATGACTTGGAATTGGAAGAGTAATATTTAACTCCTTCCAATTTCAATTCCTAATCTTGGAATTGAGTTACCAAACATAGACTTAGCATACTAACAAAAACATTAAGTCGTCGAATTTGTATCACAAGATTCACAACCTATTGAGTTAGATGGGAAAATAAAAAGGAATAAATAAATAAATGACCTGATCCAACTCTGTACAGGTAGGGAATGTTGATAGCTCCAACGGCATGTCCAGCACTAAACTCTTCAGGAGTCCTACACATTAGATGATTTAGCATATGACAAACTTTATGACGATGAATTATGAATAGAAATGGAGGTATAAGATTAGATTTCAAATAGAGGTACCAATAAACAAAAGTGGGAGGAGAGGAGCTTCATCTTTTGATAAATGACTTATGGAATTGAAATCATAGGTCATTTTCCTAGGTGATATTCCCTTGACTTGCAAAAAATTCTTTAGTTAACTCATTTTAGTTCATAGAATCACTTTACATCAATCCAACAAAAACTGGTAAAACTAAAATATTACATTAGCATTAATATTTGAGTAAATATATTGTACGACGATCTTACAGATCTTAATTCGTAAGACGGAGCCCCACTCTGACAGCCCAACCCACCCGTGGGTCGGATAATGAGAATCCGTCTTACATAAAATAACCATAAGACCATCTCACATAAGTTTTTTGACATAATATTTAGTACCTGACATCCAAATAACGATGACCAGCCTGAAGTAGCTCGTGGGCTACCTGAACCGGCACCGATGTTGGAACAGTTGCCTCCACATTCTGTCCCACTGTGGCCATCCAACTGCCAAAACATTTGCCCCAAACTAAACTTAATACAGCACAAAAACAATCAAATCAACATAACAACAAAGCTAAGAACTCCACAATTATCTCCTCACCTAAAGCTCGAATTCCTTTCCTTCCTGCTAACACTACGCCGTCTGGGTACTCGATACTGAGAATCATTCTTAAACGACACAGATACAACAAATCTACAAAAACCCAAATCAAAAACATCAATTAAATGACCATGACATTGCCACTATTCACATCCTACTTCAATCAGGTCAAGAAATCCAAATCACGAATTCAAGTTTCAATCCCGAAACTTAATTAAATGTACTCAATCTCAAATCGCAGTACATGCAACTGATTCAATCGGGTTGCTTAGTTTGAACATGTACCCAGATCAAGATTCAAATTTTTTCAAAAAAAAACAGGTACCCAGATCAAAAAAAGTTCAAATAGCATTGAACAAAAGCTAGTAGAACTTGGATCAATGGAATTAACCTGTGATTGAAGCGTTGAGGCCGAGAAAGCTGAGGAACTAATGAGAGAGAAGGAGAAGGAAGCAATATCGGTTGCCATCATTTCTTTCTATCTGATTTTTTGTTTGGCAATGTGTGAGAGTAGTGTGTGACTGTGTGTTGGTTAAATTTCAAATGTTCGTTACTGGAGATGGGTTTATATGTAGTTGTAGGTGAAGCCATTGATAGAAGGGGATGGGATATGTGTCCGAGTCAGAGTAATGGATGGGACTGCTCTGAGCTTTACAGTTTGGGATAAATTCAAATGGGGAGAAAGTCACAGTTTTGGGCATCATGGAGTGAGATAAGGTTGGTTGAGGGAGCGGACGCCATGGAATGGATATATCTGCACATGCATCGACACGTATGACTAACCGTCTGCTGGATGGGACCTATCTATTCTACGGTACGGCTAATTGTATTTGGACCGAACAAAATGTTTTGTCCATATTTGGATAAGATTAGCTCATCCAAAAAAACTGTTTTATCGGATGTTAATTCATAAAACGAATTTCAATCCATTACAGTTTAATCCACTAACATATAATCATTAATCTCGAGTAAAAACACAAACGATGAAAAAAAGTGAGAAGAAACTGATGCATAAATCAAAACAAGATCAAAAATAGAAAACACCGAAGAAAGTTGATAAGTTCACTTTATTATCGTCGTCAAATGTTATAAATTGGGAAAAAAAAATTAAATGTTGAGATTGTGAAATGTGAAATTATGGGCATTTGTAATAGCGGTGCCGAAGTCGCTCGAACTAAGATACAAGTGTGGTTAATTTTAGTGATCGGTATCTTTTCTCTTTTGTTTCTATTTTTAAGTTTTGAGGTCATGTGAGTGTTTATGTGATTATTTTTCAACTATTTTCAACGTTAGCGTTCTTACCGTCATTCGTAGTCCACCAAGATTTTCCTAGTATATTTAGACAGAGTTGGGTGCTTAAGGTTTAGTAAGTATCGTATTATGACCGCAACGGTAAAATGATTTATTTTTTTAAAGTTGGGGGGTGTACCATGTACAATCGAGCTAGCGAAGTTGAGAGGGTCATTTTTTTCAATGAGAGACCCTTAACATAACACATATTTTACTAAACGTAATATCATTTAATGTGTGAAAATACATAATTGCCCATTTACACATTTTAAACTATACTAACTATTAAACTCCTTCATTTACTCCCTCAACCAACCACCACCCTCCCAGTACTTGCTACTCATCTTTAAAAAACAAAATGGGTTATGATTTTAATCATCTTCATCTTCATCTTTAAAAAACAAAAACTCTCCAAACCTTCCACTCAACTCATAATGGGTTATGATTGTAATCTTAATGAAGATGAAAATGTTAACAAGAATGATTATTTTTTAGGTAAATGTTGATTTTTAAATGTATTTTCACTGAAATTTTTTAAAAAAATGTGTAACTGACCTAAACATCCACTAGGGCACAGCGGATGTTTAGCCTAAGTACCGCTATTTACCAGCGGCTTTTTCATAAAACAACCGCAACCACGTAGCGGATGTTTAAGTTAACATTCGTTTTTAAAAAGTAGATGTAATTAGATAGGTCCGCTTGTTTATAACGGATGTATTGAATTATTACCGCTACATAGTAGTGGCTATATATCAATATAATCGCCATTTTGTAACGGCTCTTTGGTTGATTTTGTTGGAAATTTATTTTTTTATCTTATTAATTAGGGATAATTGCATAAAAAACTACGACCTATTTTAGGTATTGCAAATTGAACCATGACAATTGTTTATAGGCATATTGAACCCCATCCAATTATTTTCAGTTCAATTAAAACTCTCCGTCTATTTCACACGTTAACTTGTAACGGGAGGCTGAGTAGGATGCCAACGTGGCATCCTACGTGGACTTGGCGGCACAAATAAATCACGTGAATGGCACGCCTGTTGAAGGTTCATTTATAATTTGCGGGAAATGCATCAAAATCGAAATAAAGGAAAATTAGGGCTTTAGCGGGTGAGAGGAAAAATTAGTGGTTTGATTAAAGCCCAGAAATTAACCCAGAAAAGCTTCATTCGTGCTTGAAGATTACCTCGCTAGTAACATTAACACTCAAACAATCAAAGCAATGCGGTCTCTGAGGTTATTCAACGATTATCCAACACCTAATTACGGTATGTATATGAACCCTAAAAATTTTATTGACATCTTAATGATTAAATGATCTCATCTATTTATAATCATTTGTATTTGAGTTATAAGTTAACAAAATGTCTTCAACAAGCATATATATTTGTTCTTTGTTCTTTGTTGAAATGTCTCTGTATTTGTGCTTTGTTGTCTCTGTATTCTTTGTTGGCATGTATAGGTTTTTTCAATTTATGTTTTTATTTAAGTGGGGTAAATATAAACAAAGGAGTGTTACTTTTTTTAGTTTGTCATTTATGTGATCTTCTTCAGTTTGTTTGTGGTCCACTGGAATGGTATGTGGTCTATTGCAATGATATGCATGCAATGATATATATTAAATTGTTTTATTTTATACTTTTCAGATAAAAATGGGTCATTGTTTACTGTAAAAGTACATCATGGTGGTCACTTCAAGTGGGACAAATATGTTGGGGGAAATGTTAATTATTTTGACAACTGTGACTATGGGCTCAGGGACTTGCGGCGCCCGCCCACTGGTTAGGGTGCTTGCGTGCGGGATGCGGGACACCACTGCTCTCGTTCCACCCTCCCTTATTTAGGGGAAGACGAAATCAAAAGTGCGAGATGAGTGTTGTCTATATTAGCGCATTGGAATGCGTCTCGGTTGCCTTTAGTGGATTTTTAACCCAATATGGGAACTTGTGGTTTCCCGCATCAAGTTATTCCTTTTTTAGGGGATACTGGGATATGGGAATGCATTACCCTTTCATTCTCATTTTCCCTTTTTTAGGGGAAAACGGAAAAATGCAAAAAAGGATATTGCGACGCCCCCACTATGGATTTTATTAAAATTAGCCTTATGGCCCGTTTCGGATCACTATGGGAGCTTTGGGTTTCCCGCATCAAGTTATCCCTTGTTTAGGGGATATCAGGATATGAGAATGCATCACCCTTCCATTCTCATTCTCCCTTTTTTAGAGGAAAACGGAAAAGTGCAAAGAAGGAGTGTTGCGAGGCCCCATTGGATCCAAAAGGTTTAGAGTCGTCATCTTTATTTTAAGGAAAAAATAAAGCAAAACCAGAAGAAAAAAAAACCAAAGATAAAAAGCGGGTTCGGAGGCTAAGTTACAAGTTGGGAAGGTGTTAGGCACCCAACTCGCCCTTTCGGTCTCAAAATAGTTTTTGGCTAAAGTATGCTTATTGTTATATTTATTTAGCAGATAAATAAAGTATTAAAAGACAGGAAAATAAAACAAATACATCCGTGGCTACATTATTTACGGACTTGCAATCATTTCCTTATAATATTTACAAATGTATTTAAAAATATTTGGCCATTATAACGGCTCTTTTACATAATATTTCTTAATCTAATCCGGGTAGCACAACGGCTTATATTGACTACATTGGGCCAGATTTAAATAACAACTTTTTATAAAAAATAAATAAAAGAAAGTAAGTAAATAAATAAAATTCCCTTAAAGGCTATTACCTTTTAGAGTGGGATATGCTTGCTCTGTCCTTCTCGGGAGAGGGAGACTTTTATTGCTGCCGCTGATGTGATTCGGGCAGAGTGATGGCTTATATATGATGTTTTTGGCTTACTCACTCGGGCAGAATGACGACTTAGTTTTGGTGGTTTTGGCCTATTTGGTTGTGCGGAATAACGGCTTATTTATGGTGTTTTCAGCCTATTTACTCGGGCAGAGTAACAGCTTACTTTATGGTTTTTGGGCCGAGGAAATATAGTGGATACCTAACTAAAGGGCTAGGGATCACTTTAACCGGTTGGATTTGTGTTTTGGCGGAGTTTGAACAGGGTTTTGAGGCTTTATGAGAGGGGAGGGATCACTCGCTCACTTGATCGCTCTCGGCGTAAAAGTTACGCAGAGTAACTCTTCGTTGAAAACTCTCAGCGAAATTCTTCTTCTAAAATCGTAGCCGGGCACTGATATTTATAGTTGGATTTGTGCTTCATCGGCTTGTACCGTGCGCTTGACATTTTGTACAATCGTTAGCGGCGGAGCAGGGACCTTGGCGGCAAAAGGCATTTGGGCGCCGCGCCAAGGCACTATTCAATCTTTCAATTTTTGCACTTTTAGCCCTTGCTTTTCACTGTTCATGCATCCTACTTTTTCCTTTTGCATTTTCAACCCTGTAACTTGACATTTTGTTAAGTTTAAACAGTTCTTGATATCACATGCCAGAGTTATATATCAGGGGTACGAAATTAGGGGTGTCTACAGTGACCAAGATGAATGGTCATTAATTGAATTGAAAAGATATTGTTGAAACTTTAACATATGATCCACAATTAGTTGACTTTTACTACAAAATAGGTGGTGAAAATGGGAATGAATTCAGACAGATAAGGAAGTGTTAAATTTGGAGTTTGGAAAAAGATATTGCCTTTGTACTTCATCACACATAATATTGGTCAAAGTAATGATATTTCTAGGATTGATCTAGAGTTTGATGTAGGTGTTGGTATGGACCTTGATCTAGATGGGGGCCAAGTCAATGCAGGGATGTCAATACAGAGGATACAGGGGATGTGTCAAGTATTAATGTCGATTTGATTGATGTTAATGTTAGTAAGGGTTATGATAATGACATGTCAAATGATGATGATAGTGATACGTCAACTGACTTGGGAGATAATTTCATTGATAGTGACTATGATGTTGAGGATGATAACTTATTTGATCACAATGTTGATAAGGATGTTGAATGGGGTGGGGTAAACAAAAATACAAATGAAAAGGGAAAAGGGGTTGCTACTATAATGATGAAATAAATGAAAATGGAAAAGGGGTGGAAGTAGGTGATAAGGACTTTATGGACAAATATGATGCTACTGATGATGAGTTAGATAGCATGGATGGAAGTGATGAAGAAACTGGGAAGAAGATTGTAACATTTGTTGTGTTCAACAAAGGTACTGATATGTCAGACCCTAAGTTTGAAATTGGAATGACATTTACTTCAATTAAAGAGTTTAAGGATGCTGTTAGACAACACTCTATCAAGTGGGGGAAACAAATAAGGTATGCCAAAAGTGAAAAGGATAGGGTGAGGGCTATATGCAAGGAAGGGTATGAATGGATGGTGTATGTATCCAAGGTTCAAGGTAAGAACCAGTTTCAAGTGAAGACATACAATCCAACCCACAGTAATTGCTATAGGTCTTTAGATAATAAAAATGTCACATCAAGTTGGATCGCTAAGAAGTATTTGGATAGAATCAGATCAGATCCTCATATGCCATTACAGGCATTGCAAAATGCAATTTCAACTGAGCACCAAGTAAATGTGTCTAGGACTAAATGTTTCAGAGCTAAACATAAAGCAAATAAGTTGATTCAAGGTTCAGAGGAGGAGCAATATAGGAGGTTGAATGATTATTGCCATGAACCAAGGACAAGGAGCCCTGGTTCAACTATACAGTTGCTGACTGATGACAATAACACATTCAAAAGGCTTTATGCTTGTCTTGCACCATTAGAGAAGGGTTTTTTAGAAGGATGTAGACCAATCATTGGACTCGATGGCTGTCAATTGAAGGGTCCTGCTGGGGGTATATTGCTAACTGATGTGGGCATAGATGAGAATAATTTGTACTTATCCATTTGTGTATGCTGTTGTGGAAAGTGAGAACAAGTAGTCATGGGTTTGGTTTCTTGAATTGTTGAAGAATGATATCAACATGGGGAACTCTTACCATTGGACTTTTATGTCAGATAAGCAGAAGGTATAATTTTTTGATAGATATCAATGTTTAATTCTTATGTGTTTTTAATATTTTTTTTGTTTGACAAGCATTGTTTAATTCTTTGATATCTTTCATTATGTTTCTAGGGATTGGTTCCAGCACTTGAATTACTATGTCCAAACTCAGATCATAGGTTTTGTGTTAGACACTTGTACAACAACTTTAAGATGGTACACAAAGGCTTGATATTGAAAGACAGATTATGGGATTGTGCAAGGGCTTTAAACTCTACCATGTTTGAGAAATGCATGGATGCCTTAAAAGCAACAGATTTAGAGGCATTTAAGTGGCTTAATACTAAACCACCTCAACAGTGGTCTAGGTCACATTTTAGCACATGGCCACAGTGTGACATTGTCCTAAACAATTTGTGTGAGAGCTTTAATACATCAATTTTAGAAGCAAGGGATAAACCTATAATAACTATGGTGGAAAGGATTAGGGGTATCTATATATATATAAAAGCAAAATAGTTTTCCAATTTAGGAAAGTTCCCGCCTAAAACACAATACTAAAAATAGAATGTATTTTGTGAATAACTTAGGGGTAAAACCGTAAATCTTAAAAAGTAAATCATTGTAAAATGAAACCATGAATGGCCCACAGTTATTTGTCATTCAGATTACTTTTTGTACATCAAGAAATTATTTAGATTACTTTTTGTACATCAAGAAATTACAAATCATACACAGCCAAAATATGGACTGACAACAAGATACATTTGGCAAAAATTATATTTTTTCTGAAATGGAACAGGTTGTTTTCCAGAAGTAATGCTTGGATTCTTTGAGATCAAAATATAACAGCTATCACATGCATGTAATTTGATTGGTTAGTGAAAAAGTTTTCCAAATAATGATTATAAATTTGGAAAAAAATGGTAAAAAAAAAGTGATAAAAACAACAAAGATACATTTGGTAAAAATTATATTTTTTCTGAAATGGAACAGATGGTTTTCCCGAAGGTTCGGTCCATTGGTTAGTGAAAATTGGGTCCTCTGACATCAAAATTTAACAGTTGTCACCTGCATGTAATTTGATTGGTTAGTGAAAAAGTGTTCCAAGTAATGATTATAAATTTAAAAAAATGGTAAAAAGAAGTGATAAAAACAACAAAGATACATTTGCTAAATTTTTTTTTTTTCTGAAATGGAACAGGTGGTTTTGCCGAAGCTTGGGTCCTTTGAGATCAAAATACAACTAGCTGTCACCTGCATGTAATTTCATTGGTTAGTAAAAATTGGGTCCTTTGAGATCAAAATATAACAGATATCACCTGCATGTAATATGGTTGGTTAGTGAAAAAGTGTTGCAAGTAATGATGATAAATTTGAAAACAAATGGTAAAAAGAAGTGAGAAAAACAACAAAGATACATTTGGTAAAAATTATATTTTTTCTTTAATGAAACAATTGGTTTTCCCGAAGATTGGGTCCTTTGAGATAAAAAAATATAACAGCTGTCACCTGCATGTAACTTGATTGGTTGGTGAAAAAAATTTGAAAAAAAAATGGTAAAATGAAGTGATAAAAACCAGGTGGTGGTGAAGCTGGGTAGTATAAATATCAGTTACTTCTTCCAAATTCTTTACCACACCACATCACACCAAGAATGTCTTCTGGGCATCAAAGATTAAAAGCTCTCTCCAAATCTGAAAAAATGCCTCTGTTTTTTAGCAAGATTCACGAACTGAATCCTTCAAAAACAGAATGGGTAGTCAAAGTTCGATTAGCCCACATTTATAGTGTGCCGACTTTTAATGATAATGCTACAATTTATAGTTTGGAATGCATCTTTCATGACAAGGAGGTATAAATTCATTTTCCAGTCTTTCTGTTCATTATAATAACAACTGTTTTTATTGTGTTCTTTATTGTATCTGATTCACCATCATTCCTCAGGGTTCCAAGATTCATGCTACTATCAAGCAACAACACATAGGCAAATTCAAATCCATGCTGAAACAAAATCATTTATATGCTATAAAAGATTTTGTAGTAGCTGATAACATAATGATGTTTAAAACTACAGTTGGGAAGTATAAAATTATGTTTCTTGGTTACTGAAATTTTTGATGAAAAGTTCCCAATTAAAATCTATGATCTGAAATCGTTTGATTATTTTTCCAACATAGATGAAGTTGAGGAGTCACAATTGATTGGTAAGATCATTTTGAAAATCAGATTCTATTTCCGAATTTATTATGCAGTTTCTAATTTTTTTCCCAATGTTGTAAAGATGTACTAGGAAAGCTGAAGGCAAGGAACTCGCCACAGCAAAAAGAGTTGGCAGGCTGACATGCACAAATGATAGATATTATTTTAGAAGATGCTGAGTTAAATCATTTAAATCTATCTACTATGTTTTTCATCATGTAATTTATAAATTCCATAATTTCAATATTGACTATTATTTGTTTGTAGTGGGAAAACACTCGCATGCACATTGTGGGGCGAATATGTTGATATGCTGATGAATCATTTAGCTAAAATTGTTGAAGAACCTGTCATAATACTCTTTCAACTGTGTCGCGTAAGAAAGTTTCGCGATGTGGTTAGAATATCAAACACTTTCTATGTTAGTAAAGTCATTATCAATGAAGAAATAGAAGAAATATCTAATTTCCGTAACTGGTATGTAAGATTTTACAGTAATTATTTATGCTACTGATATTACTAAATAAAAATCCATTAACACATAATAAATGTAAACCATTTCTAATGTATGTTGCTATTCCATATTAGTCTGATTTCGAATAGTAAAGCAATCATGCCAATAACTACCATACCAATCGAAGGAGGACAGACTGCAGTTCAAGAATTCGAGAGCTCGCAGGAGCTGATTAGGACAATAGAGCAGCTCCATGAGATGAATGAGGTAATAATACGTTGTAAATTTCATTTGAACTAATATTCTATATTCTGCTTTCAAACTAAATTTGTAAACTAAAATAATATTTTTAACAGGTAGGGAGCTATTGGGTTCATGGCAGAGTGGATTTCATAGATTCAGGAATGAATTCGTGGTACATTGCATGTACTCGCTGTCCTAAGAAAATGACTCCTGCTGCTAGAAAGTTTTATTGCGACAGATGCGACTCATTTGATGCAGTTGGTAATATCAGGTCTGAATTTTTTAAAACAGTTATATTTTCAGATTGAAAATTTTTATTGTTTGTTTTCCCTTACAAAAATGCACAATGCAGGTACAAGCTTCAATTGCGTGTCGTCGATATCACAGGAAACACATCGTTCTTACTATGGGATAAAGAATCTAATGAATTAATTGGTCAATCCACAACAACTCTTAAAACTAAATATGCGGATGAGGTGAGTACATTATTTAGAACATGTTAAAAAATACATAATTAAGTTCTTTAAATACTAACAAAGGTAAATGAATGTTTTTAGCAGGTAATACCAAGAGAAATTGAATCTTTGGTTGATAAGAAGTTTATCTTCAAGATTCAGATTAAAGCAGGGCAAATTGGATATAATACAGATGTCTACCAAGTTGTAAAAGTCATAAAGGATGAAACTTTGATTACTAAATATTTTGGACATCTTCATGATGATTACGATTTTTTTCCAAGGATGGATGTTGCAGAAATAAGAGAATTGCATGAGGTATGTCATAATTTTTTTCTCATAAACATTACTTAATAAAAATAATTCTCATCATTGTATAGTTTATACAGTTGAACAACGAAACTGTTGAGGCTGCAGCGCCAGTTAAAAAGGCAACAAAGATAGTTGTTTCTAATGAGGTGATAGGCTCGACGTTGAAGAGGTCACTAATGGATGAGTTATGTGGGCATGGAAATGAGAAGATGGCTAAAATCCAAGTGAAGATTGAAAAAGATTGAGCATTGTTGCAGAAGTCCGTAGCTAATGTAAGGTAGATGGTTAGTTCTCTCTTTTGAAGAAGGAGCAAATGAAAAACTAAGATAACTACATGGGTGGGGAGTTATGAATCTTTTTTGACAAAGAAGGCTGAATGGATGGAAATGGAGAATCTTGGTATTGTTTTGTTTTTTCTTTTGTAAGGGATGAAATTCCATACATCCTATTGTCTTAGTTTCGGTGCATTGTATTTGGAAAAGCTCCATGGTAATTCTGAGTTATATTATTAAGTTCCTACTTTAATAATCTCTGGTTGTCGCAACAATTTGATTTAGAATAAAGTAAGCACCCAATTAAATGATAGTTTCTAGATTAATGTTCAAGCATGCACCATGCTAAAAACTTGAAATTCATTAAGTTAAATTTCGATGTTTGATATGATAGGTGGTCGGGACTAATAGCGAGTTATCCTGATAAAGTCATTATCCTTATTAATACCAAGGGGAGGTGGTATTATTAGCGCCCTCACTAAAAAATTGATTAACATTTGTAATCTCAAAACTAAGATATACATGGGTGAGTATTAATAGCGAGGGCACTAATAGTACTGAGATTAATAATACTGCTTATCCTTGTCCGACTACCAAACAAACCCTTAATGGTTTATTATCAAAGTGCACATTGGTACATTAAATACAAAATTTTAAAAATCATTAAAAAAATTTAAGAAATTCAAATTCTACTATTTAACCTACAAACAGTTTGAATACTTAAAGTTAGAAGGCAGTTAATTAACAAAATTGATAATTGTAAGGCAGTAAAACACTTTCAAAATTTATTGCAGGTACTTATGTAAAACACTTACAAAATTTATATTGCAGATACTTATGTAAAACACTTACAAAATTTATGAAATTCAAAACACTACTATTTAATCTACTAACAGTTTCAATACTAAAATTTTATAAATGCCAAATTAAAGTTAGACGGCAGTTAATTAACAAAATCAGAGTATATATTCACAAAATCATAGTTAAATTTGCACAAATATATGCACAAAATCAGAGTGTATATACATAAAATCAGAAGACAATTAATTAACATTAGAAGGCAGTTAAGTAACAAAGGCATTTAATTAGCGTTAGAAGGCAATTAATTAACGTTTGAAGGCAGTTAATTAACAGTATACACCAAATTAAAGTTAGAAAGCAATTAATTAAGGAATATATGTACAAAATCATAGTATATATACACAAAATCAGAGTATATATTTAAAACTCTACTATTCCTATTTTAATTAGAGTAAGTATATCTGATAATCGAATATCAGATCATATACATATATATACATAAAATCTTCATAGAAAACATGCACATATATAGACTTGCAGATATGCATTGGGCAGAGAACAAATATATCATAAAGTTGTTTGTGCTGAAAAAGATTTTAGTTTCATCCTTTAAGTAAAACACAATTTAGTAAGTATATAAAGAGTCAAATCGAACAGACTGTCCACACACCTGCAACTAATAAAATTAACTATATTTGAAATGGAAACCAAAAACTTATAGGTATCCATAATATAATTTGTTTAGCTGTAAAAAATTGGAACAAAAGCATATGTAAAGATAATGATTATCTTTTTCGAAAACAGCTGGGCACATAATTCGATTCAGTAAAGCTGCAATTTGCATGCCCAGTCCACACAGCTCAAGTAATAAAAGTAAATATGTTTTGAAATGATAAGCAAAAACTTAAAAAGCTTCCATAATCTAATTGGGTAAGCTGGAAAAGTGGAACCAAATCATATATATAGATAATGATTAGCTTTATAACAAACAGATGGGCACATTATTCGATTTATAAAAGCTGTAATTTTGATGAATTGTCCACACAGCTCCAACTAATAATTTTATATATTCTTTCAAATCCTAAACAAAAACTTAAAAAGTAACCATAATGTAATTGGCTGAGCAGTAAAAAATTGGCACAAAACCACATATAAACATAATGATTAGCTTTTTGGAAAACAGATGTGCACATAAGTTGTTTCTTAACTTGAGAAGATTATATATATTTAGTTTCAGTGTATTAGACTATTTACCTTCCAATTCCACTCCTGTATACTCTTATTCTTAAACTCTATACTCATATATTTGATAAAGAATTGGTATATACAACAAGCAACTAAATGAAGGGCGACAAAGATTAAATGTAAGCAAATTCATGACAGATTCTTAAAGCTGGCTGGTGTTTATGAAGTAACAGTTCATTGAAGAAGTCCACATTACTACATGTACGTTTTTTGTTTTGTTTTTGTTTGCAGTTTACAGTTTAGTGTTGGTTTCTTCAATTCCTTAATTCGAAGATAAATAAACAAGTAACAAAGATATTTGTTCTTAAAAGCATGTAGGTCTGTTTTTTTAAAAAATAATTATATTGCAAAGTTAGATGACAATTTTCAGCTGATATACATGTTCAGCTCATACTCTTCCTTTCATCGAGCAAGGATGTGTGATCTCAAATAAGCATTTTCTATAAACATGAAGAAAAAAAATATGTATATACTAATTTCAAAGAGGCTGGATGTAGACTGCAGAAGATATTTTTTTATATAGGTTTAGTAAGTATTTCTGTTGTTGTTATGTTAGATGTAGTTTATGGTGACAATAAACTATTCATCTTTGTCTATTAAGCAGGAATTTTTTTTGTTCTGAAAGTGCTGTTAACTTATAATTGCTATGAAGATCACGAAATCAACTACTATCAACAACTACGTTACACCAAAAAAATCATTGGAACTCCTGGTAAGTCTTATTGTTTTGTAATTTTTCAATTCATAGTGAAGTTTGTGTATTCATTGTGTAAGTTTTTGTGGGAAGTACAAAATTAGAATGATAAGCAAATAATGAGCAGTTGAAAGAAGTATTATTCACATGATGTATGTTTTGGAAAAAAAAAACATAATAATAAAATGTATGAGCAAATAATGAATCGTAAAAATAATTATTTTTACTGTGATTAATGTTTTGCAAAAAACCAAACCAGAAAAATAAATCACTTATCTTTGTTATGTAACTCTTTCTGTACAACTGCTGCTGAGGGTCAATTCTTTATCTTGGGCCTCCCTTTATCTGTGGTACCAATTTGAAGTATCAAAAGTTAGTTTCAGATTAATGTAACTTTTGTTATGTAACTGAATTAATTTTCAAATTTATAGGAAGCCTCCATGCAATTCGAAAACATTTATGTTCAACTTATATCACAAATCCAGAAATTTTATTTCCTAAACCGACTTAGAGAAATACCAGAAGTAGTTATGAATTGGCAATATACATTCAAATATACTCCACTATTTTAAAGCTCAATATAGACAAAACAATTTGATGGACATCCATGATAATCTACAAAGCATAACCACATCCTCAAATATTTACAAACCCAACATACCAGTAAATTGAGGCATTCTTTTATGTCTAGCAGAAAAAATTGAAAAGGGTTTCAAAAAAAATTGATTGTATTAATGCTCAGTCTACTCATTATAACATGAATTACATTTTGATACAGTTAGCAATAAAAATCTTATACGAAATGTTAAAAAAAAAACATGGTGAAAGGCAATACTGGAGCTGACACACACCAAAACAGAAACATGAGTCACTTGTGTGACTCAAATATATAACATGATCTGAATTAAAGGGACAACAACCTAAATGTTGCAACTACGTCAATAACAACAGCGATGATTCGTGTAGACAAGTACAGTTGTGGTCAAAAGATATATAGATTAACATGAATAGTTTAATGATCTATTAGGAAATAATTAATCGTAAAAAGAATTATTTTTACTTTGATTTATGTTTCGCAAAAAAACAAAATAGAAACATAAAGTACTTATCTTCCTTATGTAACTCTTGATGTACAACTGTTGCTCAGTTTCACTTCTTTTTGTTGTGCACACCTTTCTCTGTTTTACCAATTTGAAGTATGGAAAGTCAGTTTTAAATTAAAGTTTGTTTCTTATGTAACTGAATTAATATGCAAAGTTTATAGCAAGCCTATATTGTTACATTTGGCAATAAATTTTTTATAAAGCTATCATAAAGCGTTCAACCTCCACCTGCCCATGAAATACTTTCTTTTGTTTTTAGAGAGAGAGACATAAAGACAGACAGAGAGAGATGTTGCAGTTCTCACTTCTTTAAGATGCATACAGTCCCGTAAGAACAACACCTCCAATTGGTTCCCACCACCAAGGTTCCTAGGAATGAAAAAAGGAATAATGATCGGAATAGATAACCACCAATGCATTTTTCTTTATGGACGAATGGATGGAATATATGAAAAGTGATACAACTGTAAGGACATACTTTAGAAAGGCCCAGTGAATGAGTATTATGTTGAAAAGTCTACATATTTCAGTTTACGAAATCCCTGCAACAAGTTTAATGTAGCACACTTATTAAAATATAAAAATCCCTTATAAGCAACTCCAACCCAATTGTTCATCAACATGGCAATGCAGAATATGGAACAAGGAGTTGTACAATGCTTCATAGTTCATACACTCCTTTCTTCCAAATGTCAGATACTTCATGAATTTTGAAAGTGTGATATTCCTTTTGAGTTTTGAAATATTCTTACTATCGACAGACATTTATAATATTAAGATATTGAGATATTACATCAAAATCTGGGTACATATACTACTGTCACCCAAAAAAGGCTCATTTTCATTGGTAGAAATAACATATTATCCACAATCCAACAAAAGGGGAAGTGCTAGACTGTCCACAAAGAAGTCAATTTCAAACATGGAGATACCTAACTGACAAGGTGGTGAATTATAGACTATAGAGCAAATATAATATAGGCCAAATTTAGTTAACCAAACTAATACAAGTACTTTGCTTTTGTATTTAGGTTCTTCTCTTTCAGATATGATTCAAAATACGGCTTATAAAACACATAGTATCTATCTATATGATTTGCGTCATCCAATTTGGTGTTAAACAATTTTTTATATTTAGTTTCAATAAGATCTAATACGTTTACTCTTCTTTTATTTAGTTTGTTAAATAAAATCTACACATCTGTACAGACATGGAACTAATCTTGAACTTGAACTAAAACAATTTGTCTGTTGCAAATATATAGCACAAATTAACACCGTAGAAGACATATAGTAATTCATACTGAAATAAAGTTATAAAATCACCGAAGCAGCAATGATGGAAGTAGGTCTGGGAGAAACTTTGTAATATATGAAGTGGATGATTCTTACGAAGACCTGAAAGAAAATACTCAAATGGTTAGACAAGATGTAAGATCAGATGACAATGATGTCAAACAAAGAAACAAAATACTACAGAAGTCGTACCTCATTCTTTCAACCCGAAGTCACTCTTTATTCTCTTCTTTTACAAGAAATAGTTGCATGTGCAACAGATCTAGAACAATACGCAACAACTCTCTAATAGATCTGGAACAAATCCGTAGATCTGGAAGAAATCGGCAGAAGAAATCGACAGATCTGGAAGAAGTCGACAGATCTGGAACAAATAAAAAGACGTAAATTATTGAACAAATCTGGAACAGATCTAGAACAGATCTGGAATACAAAACCTAATTTTTGTCTTTCAAATCTATACACAAAATTAAAATTATAAATGAGTTCTACAAATTTACACGAAATTAAAATTGAGATCTTCAAGTGTATGAATTAGAACCAGATCTGAAAGAAGACAGGAGACGATTAGATGAAATATACAAAATCTGACTGCAAATGTCAAAAAATGAAAAAAATTACTCACCAACTCATGATATAGTTCGACCTTCATGGATTAGATAATGATTAGCATATTTGAGGAAGCTGAGTTTCTGAATTAAAGATCCTCAAAGTAGTTTATAGAGAATAGCAAAAGAAAGGTTGGAGAGAAAGTGGAAGGTCGGCTGTTTAATTGGAGAGTTATTGGTCGATTAAGAATTACTCTGCAAGACTGCAGCCCTAGGATTATAATATGTTTCTATTTATACTACAAATTTATTTAATCTTACCCTACCTTACCCGGTTATGGGCCAAATGAAAATGATCCAAGATAGTCATTCTTGGTTGGATCAGTCTAACATAAATGGGCCTCATATATTCCGCCCATGTAAACAAAGTTACTAATTTTTAGTCTTCAATATATAGATAAGACATGATAACATTTTGGGATAAATTCGATCGATCCAGTTTTGAACAATTTTCAATCGTTACAATACTTTATGTTTATTAACGGGAAAATACACGTTTGGAAGAGAAAAGACTATGATACGGTTAATGAACCGAAAGCGTGAACTTTAACGATTAAAAGTTAAAAAAACTGGACCGACCCGTTATATTTTCCTAAGTAGTAAATGGCCAAATTTGTGTATCTCTTTTCTTTAAGTTTTTAATGAGAAATTTGTGGCTGAGCTTTTTTTAACAAAAAAACAAAAACAAAACCGCTTTGTTGCTTTGTTATTTATAAAAATCGGGAAAAAAAAGCATTAACATTGATGAATCATTATACACGTTTTAGTGCATCAAGATGATAAAAGTTACAGTATCCAAAAAAAATTGTAAAGGGTGATCGAATAGGAAAAAACTTATAGAAAGGGACAATTATGTAATTATGCAATTATCCGAATTGTGTAACCGCATCTGCTACCCAATATTTTTCCCTAAATGAAAAAACGCACTTTATGCATTGCAATGTAAGATTATATGCATCGTTATACCCAAAATTAGTTAATTCCATAAATCTGACGTACAATTATTGTTTCATGTTGCAATATGTTGGATTTGCCATTGCAAGAAGTTACTTTGTTTTTTTGTTATAAAAACTTTTCGGTAGGTGGGGCGATTAAAAATTGACAAATAAAAGGAGTGCACCGAAATTTTCCAAGATAGATAAACTTTAGTCGATAATATATTTGTAATGGCCAAATTAATGATATGTTATTTGTCATTTATATTTACTTTCGTAATTAGTTTTGTAAGTGGTGTAATTTTTTATTTTTTTATTTTAATTGCTTAGTATCAAAGGTGGATGATGATACTGAAAATACAACTTCATATCGAAGTGGGCCAACCACAACAAATGGTATTAGTCTAATTTGTTTATTACGATATTTTTTGTTATATTTTTTATATTTATCTTATTACTAAAATATCTACAAATAGTGAATTCAAGGACTGCTGGAATCTATTATTTCAATCATGATTACTCGGCGGCAAGAGCAAGCACTTCAACAAGTATTGATTTAACGAATACCGATGATCGTTGCAGTGATAGCATTAATGAAAGTGCTTCCAAAAAATTACGTTACGATAAATCATTATCTTTATCAGATTGTAAGTGATTTTGTATACTCTTTATTTTCAATTACATATGTTTAAGTTAGTTTCATTCTGTATGTATTGATATATACAACTTAAAAAGTATGGTGTGAAAAAATTTATTTTGTTTATATTTTGAAGAAAAAATATTTAATTACAATCGTGATTAAAGTCAAATAAGTAAAGTTTTGACGAAAGCAAAAAAATGAAAATAATAATTGTAATGTTATGTATATGACAAATAAAAATGAAAATGATAATATTTTTGATATCTCATACTCACTCTGTTTTCAAATTATCGTTCACATTTTCTTTTCCGTCCGTTCTTAAATAATTGATTTCTTTCAAAACATTCTCTTTTAAGAAACTACTTTTACCATTTTACCCTTACTTTTTGCATGTATTTTAATTATGGTCACATACTCAATGTCATTTAAAGGAAACCACACATTTCACTAATATTTTTAATACAATAAATTATTTTTTTATTAAACAGTGTGCCTGGTCCAAGTTGACAATAATTTGAAAACGGAGGTTGTACTACTTTTAATTTGATTTTGTTTAAAGCCGCTCCTATTTGTTATACACATTAAAAGAAAAACTATCTTCAAAAAAGTTTACTACTTTTAATTTAGTTTTGTCTAAACTCACTCCTAATTGTTATACTCATTAAAATTAAAAAAAAATTACTTCCAATGTTATTTGGGAAAATTTATTACACTATAATGCAAAATAAGTTGTATAAATGTATTCGATCTAAATTAGTGCATCACAAAATTAACTTATTGCAGTTTCTATATAGATTATGTTTGCGTATTTGAACGATTGAAGTATTTTTTGTTTCAGCTGCCATCAATCATCTAAGTACAGATGTTGTTATTACAAATTTGGACAAACATGATGCAACTGTTGTGAATGATGGACGTGTTTCTCTTTCAGCACACGGTTTGTACCACTATCTAATTGTGTTTTGTCGATTTATGTTGTAATTTTAGTAACTTTTTTTTTTTTGATATTGATTATTACAATTTCGAATCGTTTTTGTAGGTTATTTGGATATTGGCGATCCAACTTTCAGTTGTTGTTTTTGCCGTGCTTTGTTTTGGTATGAAGAAAGATTAGCTCGCCATTATAAAGCGCGCAATCCGAAGTTTAGTTTATGTTGTATTCAAGGAAAAATACAACTTCCATTTCTAAAACAACCACCTCTTGAATTACAAGAATTGTTATATGGGAACACAAATAAAAGTAAACACTTTCGACAAAATATTCGCTCAGATAACAAGATGTTTTGTTTCACTTCAATGGGAGGGAAGATAGACAAGCGTGTCAATCAAGGTGGAAGTCCTCCCATTTTCAAACTTCATGGTCAAAACTATCATTTAATTGGAAGTCTTCTTCCATCAATGGGTTCAACTCCTAGATTTGCGCAGTTGTACATTTATGATACTGAAAATGAAATTACAAATCGGATTTCGTCTGTTAGGTAAATGTTTACATATAATTTACAAAAATTTATATGTTTAATGCATAATCTAAATATATTATTTGAATACGATTATTGCGTTTATTTTTACAGGGAAGATGCAAATTGTCATGATCTTCATGCCGAAATTGTTTCTGATTTGAAGGGTATGCTAGATACGAATAATGTGTTAGTGAAATCTTTTCGAATGACAAAGGATAAAATGTTTGAAGAAGGAAGATTTGATGTGAAATTAAAATTGATTGGTAGGCGAAGTGGCGATGCAAGAAGGTATAATCTTCCATCAACTTCTGAGGTTGCTGCGTTAATCGTTGACGATTTTGATGAAATGTTGGGTGAAAGAGATATTTTAGTTGAGACTCAAACTGGAAAATTGAAGCGTATAAATGAGTTGAATGCTACTTATCTTCCCATGCAATATCCGTTGCTTTTTCCATACGGTGAAGATGGATACAGAGAAGATATTCCCTTTTCGAAATCCAAAGATGGCTCAAGAGCACGAAATAAAGTTAGCATACGAGAATTCTTTGCATATCGAATGCATGAGAGAGATTGTGAGCCGACAACCGTTATGTTTTCAGGAAGACTATTTCAGCAATTTGTTGTTGATGCATACACTATGATTGAAAGTGCACGTCTGACTTATGTCCGATTGCATAAAAAACAATTGCGTTGTGAAATGTACAAGTTTTTGCATGAAGCGTTGTTACGTGGGGGAAAATGATGCATCAACTCAAGGAAAAGAATTATATTGCCTTCAAGTTTTACTGGAGGAGCAAGATATATGATACAAAACTATCAAGATGCCATGTCTATATGTAAATGGGCAGGTTATCCTGATTTATTCATTACATTTACATGCAATCCCAAATGGCCGGAAATTGTTCGCTTTGTTGAAAAGCGTGGATTAAAATCTGAAGATCGTCCAGATATTGTTTGCAGAGTTTTTAAAGTCAAACTTGATGGACTTATGGATGATCTTCGTAAAAACAATATTTTCGGAAATGTTGGGGCAGGTATATTTCTTTAATTGTTGCATCAACTATTTAAATCTCACCCTCTCCATTATTAGTAGTATAACTTATTAAAACAAAATACTTTTTTAATTTGTTGTGTTTTTCTTTCCAGTTGTTTATAGCGTTGAGTTGCCGCTGTAGAGAGGGGTCGCATGCTCACATATTATTATTTCTTTCTAAAGATGACAAAATCAGCTGCGATTCGGCCTCGGCCCGAGGTGGAACCGCTGGCCTGACCGCCCAAATAGGAGGGGAAACAAGTAAACATATAACATGCAAGGACTTAATTTAAGAAACTTGACGACGTGACGCAACATTAGAGACGAGCACGCCCCGGCACCAAAAGGCCGGTATTTTTAAAACCTTTCAAACCCGATAAACAGCTAAGCAATAAAACCAAGTCATCGGCGACACTACATCAGCCGAACCCAAGCTAGCGCTTTATGGACAAGGATTTTGTAAGAGCTAATAGGATGCTCAGCGGAAGACTTAAACGTAGTGGAATATTAACAAGGTAACCAAAGCTCGGCTACACAATGTCGGCACAAAAGGGATTACAAGTACTACAAGTGATATAACTACCAGTAGCTAACAAGAGTTACAAGATCAAGTTCTATACAAATACCCAAGCATAGTCTAATTGACTTGCTTAAACCCATCGTCCTTACAAAATATAAAACAAGAGGAAGAGGACATCTAAACCACCTCTTCAAATATCAACTGGTAGGACCAAAAAGGGCACAAAGCACGAACACAAGAAATCTCAACGAGCGGGACTGTCTTGCTAGGATCTAAAGCAAGAAAGGGAAAGGGTAAGTCATAAAGACTTGTAAGCTATCAATCATGCATGTCATGGCAATATGCAACATACAAGGCAAGATATCGTCACATAAGCATAGAGGTCATATATCCAAGATGCACATTGTTTCACATAGGTGCGCATAATTAGATCACATAGATAAGGATATGGAGAGCGGGCCGCTACGTAGTTCCACATACAAGCGTTATTCGGAATGTGCGGTATCGAATGTGTGTAAGTACATCGATCTTCCGAGGAGATGCCGGGATAGACACACCAATGATGCTCTAATGATTACAGCAGGGCTACTTCCCACGCTGGCCACATGGAGGCGCGTGTGTGAACAAAAGACGGGTATGCCACTGGACTCATGCAAATGCCAAGTAGTGTTTACTTAACAAATTCTCAAGTAGTGTGTCGTGGCCTATGAAGAGCGATCTCATCATAACAAGTAAATTGAGTTCTCATCGAACTCACATGTCAATTAGGCATTCTATAATATGACATTCAAATCAAGCATGGTAATCAATCCAAGTTCAAGAGTCTAGAATTATTATTCTTAGGGAAACGTGTTTAGAACGTCGTAGGATTGATCAGTGAGCGCGATTGTTCAATGGCTCGCTAAACTTGACCTTGAGTCGTCTCTAACAATTCATCCAATAGAGTTTAAATGCTAAATGCATCCTAAACCCTTTTCTAAGTTCTCGATATGATAGACTAGGTCATTAATCCTCTTAACAACCATAGTCAAGAATTATCAATAATTCAAATTCAAGGGGACCTTAGAATCATTATTTCAAAAGGTTAATAAAATGCAATGGTCCAAGAACATTAGTTATTCCTAGGAGGACATAGAACACATTTAATTCTAAGCATAGGACCCAATTCAATAGGATGAACAATTCATAGCATATGAAACCCTAGAAATCATAATCTCTAAGAGTTGTCAAAATCCATTAGTCCAAGAACAATAGTTGTTCCTAAGGAGGCATAGAACACATTTAATTCTAGGCATAGGACTAAATTAACAAGGTGAACATATTATTCAAAATCTCAAAAGACCAAATCATCATCAATCATGGCATGGGCATGGTAGAGCATGGGAATCATAAGAAGGGGGACATGGCATTTCTAGCATACAACCCAAGTGGGGGAATCAATAGCTTACCTTACACCCAAGAAAAAGATGGAATGAGCACAAACTATTCGGATGGAAACGTGCTCCTCGACGATAGCTTCACTTTGTGGTCTCGGTTTGGCAATCGAAGGTCGGGAGCTCAATCTATGGTAGAAACACACACTAGTCTCACCTTTCTACACACACAAGGCTTGGGAAGAGAGAGAAGAAAATGATCTCGAAATGGAGGTTTAAGTTTGATCAAAAACAATGGGAGGCTTTTATATTTATGCATGAAGTGGGTGGAATTCCACATGTCACAAGGAGAGGATTGCCAATCCACTTGTCAAGTGGAGGGAGATTGGGGTTAGTGTTAATCTAACTTGATTAGGTCTATTAGGTAGGATTAGAGTCAATTAGGATGGGGTTTAAGGGTATAAGTGGTCACAAAAGATTGCAAGAGAAAAAATCCCGTAGGATGAACCAAACAAGTGAGTTCGGGCGCCTCACGTAATCCGTGCGCCGAGATTCTCGAGACCATCTCCAAATTGCAATTGCTCCCAAAGATTGAGGCGGGCGCCTCACTCGATTCCAAGCGCGCCTGGCTTCTTGACCTGCTTTTAAGCTCTCAAAACTTGGTCTAAACAAGTCCTAATGGTCCCAAACTCATGGGCAACCATTCTAAGGTCCAATCCAACTCAAAACAAGTCAGAAACACACCCGAACAACAACCTAACAAGGTAGGACAAGGCTCGAATCATGCGACGATTGGTTAACGAATCAAACACTAATCAAACACCAATAAAACTAGGATAACTCGGGCATGGAAAAGGCTTGTTTAAACATGGTTATGACTTGAATACAAGGCCGAGAACTCAACGAACACTTCGCATCTACCTAAATACAAGCAATACGAAAACGAGGGAAATCGCTAAGGCCAAAACAAAGCAAGAAAGTTTATAAACTTCCAATCCAGCTTACTATGATCAAGGTGAACGTTCTAGGTCATCTATGAAAGACAATAGAACTCTAACAAGTCTTGGTTGAGTGCTAAACATGCTAAGGCAAACACTCAAAGCACAACGGCAAGGCAAGCAATGCTTAGAAGGTAATCAAGCAACTAGGCACGTAATACTCTAATGTGAGCATGACATGGACAAATAGAAGTATCTAACATGTTAAGGCATAATACAAACATGTTATTAAGGTATAAAACAAGTAATGGGTTTGGGTTCTCACAAAAACGCCAACACCAGATGCAATTGATCGTATAATCTCAGCTGAAATCCCGGATGAAAATGAGGATCCACTGTATTATGCAGTAGTTAGAGATTTTATGATTCATGGTCCATGTGGTCTTGATCGAAAGAGTTCTCCTCGCATGATGATGGGCGTTGCTCAAAGCATTTTCCTAAACAATTTGTCAAACTACAACGATTGATGATGATGGTTATCCAAAGATATAAAGGAAGAGATAATGGCAGAACTGTTCTTAAGAATGGGGTTTGGTTGGACAATAGACATGTTGTTCCACACAATCGCTACTTATTGTTGACTTATGGAGCTCATTTGAATGTGGAGTGGTGCAATCAATCTCGAGCGATCAAATATTTGTTCAAGTATATAAACAAGGGCCATGATCGTGTGACTGCGACATTTTTTCAAAGTTCAGATGATGGTAATTCGCAAAGGAATATTGACGAGGTAAATTTGTACTATGATTGTAGATACATCTCATCTTGTAAAGCTGCTTGGAGAATCTTTGGTTTTGAAATACAATACAAGTATCCCCCGGTGGAGCGACTAAATTTTCATCTTCCGAAGATCAGTTTTTCCAATTCTTGCCTTCTAGATTACTACACGATGAAATGTGTTATGATCGAAGAACCTTGGGTGAAGAACACAAACATCTTCTTTCTAATTTGAATGATGAACAACGACACGTGTATGAAACGATCATCGAATCAACGACTTTGGATCGTGGAAGAATTTTTTGTCTATGGTTATGGAGGAATTGGGAAAACATTTATTTGGAAGAATTTATCTGCTGGGTTGAGATCACAAGGACATATTGTGTTAAATGTGGCATCCAGTGGTATCGCATCTCTTTTATTGCCTGGTGGTAGAACTGCACATTCGAGATTTTCCATTCCGTTTACTATAAATGAAGAATCAACTTGCAACATAAAACAAGGTTCTCTTCTTGCAGAGCTTATTCTAAAATCAAAGATTATTATATGAGATGAAGCTCCAATGATGCATAAATATTGCTTTGAAGCATTGATCGCAAAGATGAGAGATATCATGAAAGTAATTCATTCAACAAGAGCTCACATTCCATTTGGAGGCAAAACTATTGTGTTTGGAGGAGATTTTCGACGCATATTGCCTGTAATTCCAAAAAGGTAGTAGACAAGATATCGCTCATGCTACTATTAATTCGTCAGATCTCGTGGAAGGATTGCACTGTGTTGAGGTTGACAAAGAATATGAGATTACAAAATAATGGGGTGAATCCGGATTTTCAAGAATTAAAATATTTTGCTGATTGGATTGCAAACGTTGGCGATGGGAAAATTGGTGAACCAAATGATGGATGTGCTTCTATTGAAATTCCCGACGAACTTTTGATTAAGAACTTCAACGATCCAATTGTTGGAATTGTTGAAAGTACGTATCCTGGTTTTGGAAATGATTCGTGTGATGAAACGTTGTTTGAAGATAGAGCTATCTTGGCGCCGACTCTCGATGTTGTTAATTTCATCAATGATTACATGGTATCAATTAACAACTCAACAGGAAAATTGTATTTGAGCTCCGATTCTACGTGTCATTCCGATAAAACTGGTGGTTTAATGAATGATATTCATACTCCTGAATTTTTAAATGGAATTAAATGTTCAGGAACTCCAAATCATGAGTTGAATTTGAAGATTGGAACTCCAGTAATGTTGCTACGTAACATAGACCATTCCCTTGGTTTATGTAATGGTACGAGACGCTTATTACAAGACTTGGGAATCACGCTTTAGAATGCAAACTTCTTTCAAAGGGCAACTCGTGAAATCGTTTTATTCCACGAATGTCATTGACGCCTTTCTCGATCCAAGATTGCCTTTCAAATTTCAAAGAAGACAATTTCCGTTGATGGTGTCTTATGCGATGTCAATTAATAAAAGCCAAGGTCAATCTCTGTCCAATGTTGGCCTACTTTTGAAAAAACCTGTTTTCAGTCATGGACAACTGTATGTCGCACTATCTAGAGTTACTAATCCGAAAGGGCTTCGAATTTTGTTATGTGAAAATGATAAACCAAATTGTTGTACTACGACGAATGTTGTATTTAAAGAAGTCTTCCAAAATGTATGATAAATGTTCTTATTTAAATAAATTTTCATCGGTTTTTTATTTTTCTTAATATTTTTTTGTATTTATTTGCTTCTTTATTTCATTGAACCTTAAATTTTGTATGAAGTTTGTGTAATTTATTAGCATAAAATTATTTATTTATTTATTATTTTTTTCCAAATTAAATTCTTCCCCGTGTAATTTACAAGCTTGGTCAGTACATTACTACATGACCATTTTATGAAGCCATTTGTCATAATTAGACTATCAAACGTCTGACCTGACTGATTCATCTCCCATAATCATAGATGTTACTCCATGTCTCGAAATTACTCCCTAATCATATATGTTACTCCATGTCTTAAAATTATCATATAGATTGATTTGACGTATGTTTTTTAAAAATATATTTAATTAAATTATTAATATTAATAATTTAACAAGAGCTCACATTCCATTTGGAGGCAAAACTATTGTGTTTGGAGTTTGTGTAATTTATTAGCTTGGTCAGTACATTACTGCATGACCATTTTATGAAGCCATTTGTCATAATTAGACTATCAAACGTCTGACCTGACTGATTCATCTCCCATAATCATATATTTTACTCCATGTCTCGAAATTACTCCCTAATCATATATGTTAGTCCATGTCTTAAAATTATCGTATAGATTGATTTTCTGTATGTTTTTAAAAAATATATTTAATTAAATTATTAATATTAATAATTGCACAACTGTTCACATTCCATTTGGAGGGAAAACTATTGTGTTTGGAGTTTGTGTAATTTACTAGCTTGGTCAGTACATTATTACATGACCATTTTATGAAGCCATTTGTCATAATTAGACTATCAAACGTCTGACGTGACTGGTTCATCTCCCATAATCATATATGTTACTCCATGTCTCGAAATTACTCCCTAATCATATATATTACTTCATGTCTTAAAATTATCAAATAGATTGATTTGACGTATGTTTTAAAAAAATATATTTAATTAAATTATTAATATTAATAATTGCACAACTGCTCACATTCCATTTGGAGGGAAAACTATTGTGTTTGGAGTTTGTGTAATTTATTAGCTTGGTCAGTACATTACTGCATGACCATTTTATGAAGCCATTTGTCATAATTAGACTATCAAACGTCTGACCTGACTGATTCATCTCTCATAATCATATATGTTACTCCATGTCTCGAAATTACTCCCTAATCATATATGTTACTCCATGTCTTAAAATTATTATATAGATTGATTTGACGTATGTTTTTAAAAAATATATTTAATTAAATTATTAATATTAATATTTTAACAAGAGCTCACATTCCATTTGGAGGCAAAGCTGTTGTGTTTGGAGTTTGTGTAATTTACTAGCTTGGTCAGTACATTACTACATGACCATTTTATGAAGCCATTTGTCATAATTAGACTATTAAACGTCTGACGTGACTGGTTCATCTCCCATAATCATATATGTTACTCCATGTCTCGAAACTACTCCCTAATCATATATGTTACTCCATGTCTTAAAATTATCATATAGATTGATTTGACGTATGTATTTAAAAATATATTTAATTAAATTATTAATATTAATAATTGAACAAGAGCTCACATTCCATTTGGAGGCAAAACTATTGTGTTTGGAGGAGATTTTCGACATATATTTCCTGTAATTCCAAAAGGTAGTAGACAAGATATCGTTCCTGCTACTATTAATTCGTTGTATTTGTGGAAGGATTGCACTGTGTTGAGGTTGACAAAGAATATGAGATTATAAAATAATGGGGTGAATGCGGATTTTCAAGAATTAAAATATTTTGTATTTATTTGCTTCTTTATTTCATTGAACCTTAAATTTTGTATGAAGTATGTGTAATTTATTACCATAAAATTTATTTATTTATTTATTATTTTTTTCCAAATTAAATTCTTCCCCGTGCATCGCACGGGTATTATACTAGTATTAATAAAAAGAACACATGTGTTGAGGGATAAGATGAAGAGAAAAAAAGGGTTGTTATGTCCTAAGATTCAAGCCATAGTTGAAAAGACCAAGACAAAGTCAACACTTTGTGTACCTACCTAGACAGGCAGCTCACACTTTGAGGTTTTAAGTAGGGGTATACAACATATTGTTGACACTGAAAATAAGACATGTTCTTGCAAAAGGTGGGAGTTGAGTGGAATACCATGTAGTCATGCCATCTCTGCCTTGTCTTATATTGGCTTGCAAGCAGAAGATGTTGTGGCACATTGGTACAAGAGAGAATTGTACATAAAGACTTACAGCAACACAATTGATGCAATTCATGGAGCAGACATGTGGACAAAGACTAGGCTACCACCTATCCTTTGTCCAGTTAATACAAGGAGGAAAACTGGGAGACCTAAAAAGCTAAGGAGGTTAGATGGAAATGATGAGAACCAAGAAAGAAGAGCTGATGGCATTCAGAAGGTAGGTAGAGGAGGTGGGACAATGACTTGTTCTTACTGCAAGTCACTTGGACATAGTACAAGAAAATGTCCAACTAAACCTGCTGATCTTCAAAGTGAGATGAAAAACACTGTCACTTGCTCCATTTGTAAACAAACTGGGCATAACAAAAGAAAATGTCCAACCAACATCCCACAGTCCAAAAATCAAGGCAACCTATCCCAGCCTGAAAATGTGTTTGATGTCCAAAAGGAGCTTCAAGATATTCTCAAAGATCTACAAGATGAGGAAAATTTGTTTGATTTCCTGAATGTGGCTAAGCATGATCAACTGTATGATTCACCACACAAAACCAAGAGCCTGATCCAATGAGTTCCCCTGTTACTGCCACACCGGCCACCACCACCACCAACACAACCTGAAAAGACTCCAACCAAGCCAAGAGCCTCTCCACTCACATCCCATGTTCCTGCTACACCACCACCACCAACAGAGCTTGAAAAGACTCCAACCAAGCCAAGAGCCTCTTCAATCACATCAAGCCAACCTAAAAGGACTCCAAGAAACCTAAGAGCCTCTCCAACTCCAACACAAACACCTAGGAGATCATTCAGACTACTGAATGAAAGGTTCTCAAAAACTTCTGGATTCAAGCTTGGTGAACAAATTGTCCTTGCTGAATAATTAGGTAACTTTTTTTATTACTTACTAGTTTAGTAGTGTATATTTATAATGTCTGAATGATTTTAATGAATTTTTAATCTATTGCAGTAATCACTTCAGAGAATCAACATTGGTCTGCCAAGAATTAATTTGAGTCATAGGTATATTTGGTATTTTGTATTATATGCTATTTAAATGTTTTTAGGTATTGATTGATTATTGCTTACAAATGAATTTTCTGATGAATGCAGGACTTTTGAGCTATTTTGTTCTCCCATGTAATGAAGAAAAATACTTTTGGACAGTGGTATATGATTTCTGATGAAGAATGCAGGGGTATATTGCTTTTGGACAATAGACAGTGGTATATGAATGTAGGGGTAAAACTTTTTGGACAGTGGACATATGAATGCAGGGGTATATGGAGACACAAGTATAGTTTGTCTTTGATCAGTATAGTGTTTTGATGTCATGTGGAGACACAAGTGAAATATGTATGTATAGTTTTTTTTATCAACTGTGGCATGCCTTGAATTATCATTAAACATTGTTGATATATATCATGGTAATGGTATTAATATATTGGTAATGGTATTATATAATGGTAATGGTAGTATATGATCAACTGTGTCATACACATTGTTGTTTTGCGTGACATCAAAGTAAGATACAAAATTATCATTAAACATTCATTTCATACCAAATTATCATTTCCACCAAAACAAAACAAAATTACAATATAGCTTAGTCTTGAACATAACAACCATTACATTCATTTCTACCTGAACAAAAAAAAAACATACAAAATACATTCCTTTCATACCATCCATTCATTACAATGCTCACAACTATCCACTTTCAATGGGAGAAAAATGGCACACTTCTGCATCGAAGTTGACAAAGGCTGAGATTGAAAGGGTTGATCAACTTTATAGTGTTAATGTGAAGCCGAAACAAATATTAAATCTATTGAAAAGGAAAATCATGATAATAGAAATTCGAGAAAACATGTAGAGAATGCTTTGGTAGGTATAAGAAAGAAAAAAAATGAGAAATAAATAAAAAATGAAGTATTTCTTAGATGAGATGAGTCGACGTGGATATATTTTATGGTTCAGGTCAAAGAGACTTGCCCAAAAAACAAAGCTGTATTGACTGATGTTATGTTTGCTCATCCAAAGACTAAAGAGATGTTGGCCTTATTTTCGTATGTTCTCCTTATTGATTCAACATACAAGACTAATAAATATGATTTGTTGTTATTAGAAATCATTAGAGTTATATATGTGGGGAAGAATTTTCATGTTGCATTTGCATTCTTCTTGAAGAATGAGAAAAATGAAACATTTGCTTGGGCATTAAATCAGTTGCGTGCTTTATTAGTTCATGTTCGCCCACCGGATGTCATTGTCATGGATAGAGAGTTGGCTCTCATGAATGCAATATGAGATTACTTTCCAACATCTCAGCATATGTTATGTAAAAGACATATAGTGAAGGATGTCGAGAAGTATGTAAGGAACCTGTTGGGAAGGAGAAGTTATGGTGCAATATTTATGAAGAGGTGGATGGATATAGTTGAGTCCAAAACTGAGGAAGAATACTTCGAACATTGTCGAGAGATGGAGGAGTCGTGGGTAAATATTCAGGCAGTTGTTCGATATGTTAATTCGATTTGGTTGGAGTCCTATAAGGATAGATTTGTTTGTGCTTGGACCAAACAATACATGCATTTTGGAAATCAAACGACGAACATGTAAAACTTATACGTTTATGAATGCAATATATTTATTGTTTATGAACATTATGTAATTTTTTTGTAACTGTGCAATATGTTACAGAGTTGAGAGTGCACAGTCCCAGATGAAGAGATAGTTATGCACGTCAGCTGAGGGTTTCGATCATATATTCGATCAAATCTACGATGCTATCGAGGTTCAGTTCAATAAGATCTTAACTCTATTTGAAAGGTCTTTGAATGTAGCCCCATCATTTGACATCCTCAAATTTTCTTCTCCGTCGATTGAGATTTAAGGTATCTTCTCATGTCCTTGAGTTGCTACAATACGAATAGAATTCGACACAATGTATAAAGAATTCAGTTTAGGGTGATTTTAAAAAGTGTGGGTGTTTGTTGATGACAAGTTATGGTTTACCATGTAGTTGTGAAATATGGCACATGGAGCAGACAAATGTCCCGATTGAACCCCATCAAATCCATGTGTTTTGGAAGACATTGTCTATGGGTGGAGTTCAAGATATGAGTACATCAAGGGAATTTGCGACTGATTTGATAAAAAACCTTTTATCAGATATGGACGGGACTCCTGAATCACAACAATATCACTATACTAAACAATTTTTCGAGGTTGTACATCCCCCAACTAACATTTCTAAACCAGAAATAGTGCGACACAAAGGGCGTCCAAAGAAGAACTCGACAAAGAGAGACCTCTTAGGTTTAAAAATGTTAAATGTTTACGTCCTATTACTTTTTACATTTTTTATAGTAATTTATTTATGCTTTAATGTTTATAATTATTTTCACCTAAACAGGTTATGAACATGTTAACCGTCAACCAGAAAGAGAATCAAGAGGTAGTGGTAAAGGTAGAGGTAGAGGAAGAGGAAGAGGAAAATGACGTAGTTCATTAGCATCGACGGGTAATTCCATTTCATACGCCTCTCAGCTTCCACCATTGAGGATCACTTTCATATCAAGTGTTATAGATGTCAAAGCAGATGGAAATTGTGGTTTCCGAGTTATTGCCCATTTTATTTATCATGACGAAGAAAAATGGGATCAGGTGCGTAATGACTTGATGAAGGAACTTACTGAATACTGGGACTTCTACTCGACCATCAACTTCTTGGAAGGTGACATAAAAGGATCGTTGGTAGGTCTGAATTGACATACCTCTCCGTTTCCAACTGAGCATTGGTTGAATCTGGGCATGCTCGGTTGGGTGATTGCTACACGATATCAAAGGATTGTGACTTGTTTGTATAATATACCAATTGCTACAATACATGGTTGCCGTTACAAGCCCGGTTTGTTGATGAACAACCGCCACAACCCTGGACCACAAGTATTGATTTTGAGTGGGTCAATTTAATCAACTTCGTAGCACTTGAGATGAAGCCTTCAAGCCCCCTATCTCGTCTGCCCATTATTCTGAGGTGGAAAGATTCTTGTCACCCAACGATGCGACATTGGCTGCCAAATTGGCATGATCGATTTACTAATTACCTTAGTGTAGAGAGTTAACAGTTAATTTTTCACTTTATGTGATGTAAAACATTAATTAATTACGAGGGTTAATTGTTATTTTTGCAAAGTTCATTTGTCACAATAATTTTTATTTTTGCAAGAGTTTAGTTGGTTATTTGTTAATAGTTTATGGTGGTTAATTGTTAATTGCTTATAGTTTAGGGGCTTAACAGTTATTTTTACAAACATTTAGGGAGTTAATTGTTATTTTTGTAAAATTTATCATTCACAATAATTGTTAATTTCACAAATAGTAGGGGATTAATTGTTAATTGTTTGTAGTTTAGGGGCTTAACAGTTATTTTTGCAAACGTTTAGGGGGTTAATTATTATTTTTACAAATAGTAGGGGCTTATTTGTTATTTTTCCAATAGTTTAGGGGCTTAAAAGTAAATGCATCACAACAAGTCGAAATAAACTTCTCTAACAATGGTGTCCAAACAAATACATTACACTCCGAGTTCAAATAAAATACATCAACGGCTTAAGAACATAAGTACCATAAAATTATAGGACAAACTACACAATTGGTCCCTGTAGTTTCTGATTTTTTTGTTTTTCGTCCCTATACAAAAATTCGTTTGTCACTGGTTCTCGTACCGATCAATTTCAACAAAGTTGATCATTCCGTTTAGTTCCATTATCTTTTTCCGTTAAATCAATACACATGCATCTCAAGTGCATTTTGGGTAGGGTAAAATAGTCAATGCATTATAAAGAAAAAAAATTAAAACACCACTCGTTTTCAAAAGGAGAACAGAACCACCAGAAATTTGACTTAAATAATCAATTTATAAGCATACATCCAACAAAGCAGGGGAAACTGATGAAGCATTTAAAAAGTGAAATTACTCATACAAGTAAGAATGTGACAATGACCATGTTGATGATTATCACATTCATCCTAAATTCATAATCGAAAATTTTAAATACCGCAAACATCGAGTTCAACTCATTCATCTGCAAAACTTTCATATATCCGAGGAAACATATTCATCAAACAACACACAGACACACATTTACATATTCATATAAGGTGATTAAATACGATTGAGAATATCAAGAAAACAATTACCTTAACATCTCTGGGCTCAATGTGAATGAAAATGAGAAAACCCAGAAAAAGACCAATCGGTATTCCGATTCCAAATCCAATGATTCCCAATAAGCTACCCACAAAGCTCATTTTCTTTGATTATGAAACAGTCAAATCCGATTTTTTTCCAGAAGCCAAACAAGAAAAACAATCATGGGATGCTCACAAGCGAGCAAGAAATTGGAGGGGGACGGAAATCGTGGATGCTTGCGCTTAAAAAATGAATAAAAATATGGTCGTGGCTTAAAAATGAAAAAAATTAATAAAAATGTGATCCAGCCACCTCCCATCGTCGCCAGCCAATCCTTCTGGTCACCAACCCATGAACGCGGGCCCATCATCCTAATTGCCACCCAAACTTGAAGATCTGCTCCAGATCCGCCGCCACCCGCCACCCATTCTGCCACCAAAAAAAATCTTGGAAGGTCGACCCAGAATTCTTGCCACCTCCCATCATCGCCGGCCAATCCTTCCGGTCACCAACCCATCATCCCAGCAACCATCCAAACTTGAAGATCTGCTCCAGATCCACCGCCACCCACCACCCAATCCGCCACCAACAACCACCATTCTTCAAAATATGCAAAAAACAAAAAACAAAAAACAAAAAACAACAACAACAACAACAACAACAAATCTTGATGAAGCCCGACCTAGAATTCAGGCCACCTCCCATCAATGTCAGCCAATAATTCAGGCCACCACCCCATCACCTCCCAATCCCCTAAGATCTGGCTTATCTTCTTCTATGCTAAGATGCCTTCAAGACTCATCTTATATAATAAAAGGTTATATTGATCTACCTCTCCCAATCCAATCAGTAGGAATAAAGCCGTTTAGGTTCGTTCTTTCTTCTAATCAATGGCAGAGATTCTGCTTTAGATCGTTTATCCTTTCTTGAAAAAAAAAATAAAACATTTGCTTCAATAAAGAAATAGGAAAAATAAGAAAATTACACTTTTTAAGATTCGTACCTATACTTTTTAATAGAAAATGACTTTTTTACCCTTTTACAAATGCACGTGAGTGTCATGTGAGCATACTTAACGGCCAAAAGTTGACAAAAGGACCAACGGTGTAATAGTTTTGAAATCAGGGACCATTTGCGAGGTGCAGGGACGAATTGCCAAAAAACCTAAAACTACAGGGACCAATTGTATAGTTTGCCCTAAAGTATATCACACAAACTGTCAGTATATCACAATACATTCTCAAACTGTTGAACAATTTTGTCAACAGTAGTCATATAAGTACCCTGGACCACAAGTGCATCTCGTCTGGAACAATGGAGTGCCCTAAGCTGAGGAAGTACAACCTCGACTCGATCCTTAGTCAATCTACGCACATATGTGGCAACTCTCGATGGATGAGAAGGCCTTTGGGATGCCCTCTGTGACGGCTGCACGCGATCGTGGGTGATCCACGATGGTTGATGATCCCCCATCACCTCAGTTTCATCATCATCATCATCAACCAGCGACATTACACGATAATGTGTCCGCTCCCAAAACCAAAGCTCGTAACCATCTACAGTGGCGGACGGAATGTTGGCTACCCTCGATATGGTCCTCTTGGGGTTTATAAAATGATGCTCCCATTGTTGGAAATTACGAAGCATCTCATCGTGGACACAAATGTACTTCAACGGCTTCGGACCTCTATAAACCTTCGTCGGCTAGAATACATGGTCAGAAATCATTTGGATATATCCAAACTGTCTTAAGCAACGATCGGGCATGTATGGCTCAGTAATTTTATGGCAATGAATTATGCCCGAGAACAAACTGATCGGTACCTCATGTGATGGCCTACGTGTAAAAGGAGTCCAAATAACATGGAAAAACAAATATTAATATAAATATCCAAACTTTTATTTAATACATTATTTATAAATGATAAATACTTACAACATCAACAGTCATCCGATCGAAGACTCTTCGATACTCCAACAGAGTCTCGGGATCATTTCTTCTGCCACCGAGAAAAGAGGTCCATCTCTTAGCGTATGACTCTTGAGGGGTTCATGTCGCTAAACATCTTGGTCTGAATTAAGGAAAGTATTCATAGATCCAAACCTACAATAAAATAACATTACATAAAATAGCGTCAAATAAAATAATTTAAATTTTACAGTATCAAAAGTATTCATTTTTATACCTGCAGTAGAGACAAGCACCCAGCCATCTGTCTACAACCAATCATCGATGCTATACTGAGCTAACGGTATAGAAAGGATAAAATCGTTGCACCCCAAGTGTGATTGGGCATATCACGGATATCATCACATATGGTAGAAAGTGAACATTTATCCGGTTTAACGACTTGTCCATGAACAACGTCGTCCCCATCAATCACAACAAATAATCAATCGTCCTCGGTTGAGTTGCAACAGTTTCGCCACCCAAATATACTTGCAATGTCAAAAATCTAATACCACTTTCCCTCACCTCACTGTCCACCTTGGTAGTACCCAATCGTAGGAGAATGACTAGAGATGACTTGATCTAAGCTAACTTGGTACTTGCCAAAATAGGTTTCCTGACCACTGGGATTTGTAAAATGTAACGCACATTGTCAGCGTCATCTCCCCGAATGGTAAATGGAAACTGTTGGTTTCCGGCTGCCATCTTTGCACAAAGGTTGATATCAACGGCATGTTCAAGTGTTGTAACATACACTCCCTCAAGTGTCCCACGTTACTTCGACCAATCCACTGAATAGTCTTCATATCATCTATAGTCCAAGGCAATGTTGTTCGACGGTCCACAGAGCTACGAAAACTCAATACTGGCCTCTTCTGTGTAAACATAATTAAATAATCCCTCATCAATATTAAAACAATACTACATAGTCAATTTAATAAATTTGAGTCAATACTATCATCGTCAATATAATAAATCACCTCGTCATTCCATATTGCAGATGCAATATGACCACAAAATCCAGTAACTCTATGTTCTCGGGTCCACCTCCATGTGGCTCCATCAACATCCAACCATACCCATCCACTTCATCGTCTGAATCATCATCGTCATCATCACCACCATCACCATCACCACGACCTCCTACTCTGCCTCTACTAGGTGCTCGGCCCGCTCTCTGTTGTCGACCAAAACCCAAATCATCCTCCTCCTCATCCTCTTCATCAACTAACTGTTGTCTATCTCTTAGTGCAGTAAATACATCAGCATTCATCGGACCTTTCCCACGCCCGCGTACCATACTCGAACTACCACTCGCACCACCCACACCACTACCACCCACACCACCCATGCCACCCATACCACCCATGCCACTCATGTCAGTCATGCCACCCATACCACTCATGCCACCCATGCCACTCATGCCACCCATGTCACCCATGCCACCCATGTCACCCATGCCACTTATGCCACCCATCATGCCACTCTACTAACTGTTGTCTATCTTGGGTCCACCACTACCACCCATACCACCCATACCACCCATGCCACTCATGCCACCCATACCACTCATGCCACCCATGCCACCCATACCACTCATGTCATATCATCTCCGTGAATGGGGGTCCGTGTATAAGCACCATCATCCCTCTTATTAGTGAATGTATGTACATGATCAACAACTTTCCTACGTTTTGAAGCAGTCACAACCCTGTTACGTACTCTACCTAGATCCTCTGCCCGTGCTGGACGTTTCCCTCGTCGACGTCCGGGTTCCATCTATTACAAAAAAATAAATACAAGTTATGAAGTGATAAATTATCTATAAAAGATTCTATACACACACACACACATATTACATCTATTACATAAGTTTTTTTTAAGAAAAATACATGTTTAAAAAAAACACAAATCATCCCCCACTTTTGATTCTATTTCAAAAATATAATTACAAATTCTATAAATACATATGCACACGTATATTACATAAGTTTTTTTTTAACATGTTTTTCCAAATAAACACAAAACATCCACTACTTTTGGTTCTATTTCAAAAAAATAATGAAAACTTAAGTTATATATGTATATTGTATATATAGACACATATATTACACATATCACATACCTTTTGTTAAAAAAAACGTTTTTTAACAAAAATTCAAAACAACCGCTACAACATAGCAGTTTTCGTACAACATAACCGCTACAGACCAGCAGTTTAACTAGGAAAGAACCGTGATTGACCAGTGGTTGTTCTATAAAACTATCGTGATTGACCAGTGGTAGTGATATAAAACATCCGCTACAAATTCGTGGATGTTTTATATCAACATAGCTGGTCAATCGCGATAGTTTTATAGAACAACCATTGTGCCCTAGCGGTTCTTTCTCGTGAACAAAAATTTTTTTTCTTCGAAATTCCAGCTTATTCAAACACCAAATGAACAACAAATTGAGATTTCTCAACAGAAAATAGAGAGAGAGAGATATATATATATATACCTTGTCTGGAATTTGAGTGAGATTGAGAGAGTATAGTGATTTCGGGACTGAGAGAGAACGAGATTGAGAGTGAGAGAGCTTGAGAGAGAACGAGAGTGAGAGTGAGAAGTGAGAATCTGAAGATGAATTCTGCGTGGGGGGGGGTATTGGGTAGGTTTGTTAGGGGTGGTTTGTTGAAGAGTTATAATTGAGGGGTGTTATTGTGAAAATGGTGTACAATAATTGTTAGGGGTAGTGAGGTATTTTTACACATTAAATGGTGTTACATTTAAGGATTTAGGTGTTATGTTTAGGTATTCTGATAACCCGATAAAAGTTTACCCATGCATTTTGTTCTTTTGCTTTTCGGCATGTATAATAATGTCCTTTGCGATATTCTTCAAGAAAAAAAACATTTCAAATTTATCAAACTATATGTTAAACGGGTAATTAGTCGGCATGACTCCACAATTGATTAAAGGTTAACATATAAATATTCTTCACATCGACAAGAAGTCAAAGTTGAAGCATATTTTTTGAGATTGCTAGTAATTTTATAAAGGGATAAGTATACCATTAGTCCCTGAACTTTGGCCGAACCCATCATCAGTCCCCCAACTTCAAAAAGTTTCACCACTGACCAAAGTAGATCTTTTTTTCTCATCGGAGATCCCTAGCCCTAATGTCGTTTGTATATTTCCGTTAAGTGAGCATATGCCACTCACATGCACAAAATAAGAGAGTCATGTATAACATCATCAAAATAAGGGGGCAAAGTGAAAATTTATATACCCTCACCTCCAAAGTGAAAATTTTAATACCATCATCACATGCCCTTGCCGTTCTCCCCTTCCCTTTGTGCGTCTTCTCTTTCCAGCCATTGCCGACATTAGACACGCCGGCGACTTCCCAAAACTGCCGTTCCACCATGCTTCGCGTCTCCGTTCCATTCCTCCATCATCACCCGCCACCACCGCAACCCAAGCACTAACCCTTCCAAGCCGAGCCCGACCATCAATCACGCCGGAGCCACATCATCCAGCCAGTATGCCGCCCTCCAAGCCCTTGCAACTCAATTCCGGCATAACAACACAATTCTAGCAATCTTTATTCATCCGTTAATTTTTTTCCTTCAAAGTTTTCATATTAATTGAAATTGCTCTTTTCTGTGTATGAATTCTGTTTTTGGGCTGTGCAAAAATTCAATTGTAAACTTAAAAGCTTTCTATTTGAGCTTCCATATGTAAACTTCACCTCACTTTCAGTCTTTAATCTTTCTCGAAATTCTTTTAACTCGTCAATACCCAACTGGATATTCAACCTTACAAGCCTTACTGTCTTTCATCCTAGCGTGAATTCTGTTCGCGGTGCCATTCCTGAAGAAGTTGTAAATTTTCTGCGTGGCTCAGCGTTCAGAATGAACTCACTTCCATAACCCTGAAAAACACTGGAATCACAGACGTCATACCAGAGGAATGGTTCTCTACACTAGCCCCCCAAATCACCTACCTGGATCTCTCCAACAATCAAATCAAGGGGAAGCTACCAGCAGAGCTGAAATCTCCAAAATTGATCGTCATTAACTTGAGTTATAAACGCTTTGAGGGTTCACTTCCCTTTTGGTCCTCGAATACAACCGACTTCTATCTTCAGAAAAACTTATTCTCAGGGTCTATTCCTTCAAATATTGATGAGCTGATGCCACTCGTTCAGTACTTCTTTCTGTCTGAGAACCGATTCAATGATACGATCCCATCAACCATTTGTACAATGAGAAACTTGCAAATCCTTTCTCTCCGAAACAATCAAATATTGAAATTTTCACTTTGCCCCCTTATTTTGATGATGTTATACATGACCCCCTTATTTTGTGCATGTGAGTGGCACATGCCCACTTAATGGAAATACACAAACGCCGTTAGGGCTAGGGACCTCCGATGAGCAAAAATGCCTACTTTGGTCAGTGGTGAAACTTTTTGAAGTTGGGGGACCGATGATGGATTCGACCAAAGTTCAGGGACTAATGGTATACTTATCCCTTTTATATATTACTTTAGAGAAAAAGATTTGTAGGTACCCAACTTTTTTAAAATATTCATATAGGTCACCCTACTCATTTATAGGTCCACCAACAAATTGTTCTATTTTAAGCTTCCGTTAATTTTTGCCGTTAAGTGGGTTTGACATATCCATTTTACCTATCGAGTAAGCTAATTGATGTGAACAACTATGACAAAATATATCTTTCAAGTCACCATATTTTTTCAAAATATCTGTATATATCACCTTTTTTTCAAAATATTCGTATTGAACAACATTCTTTTAAAAAAACGGAAGGAATAGAAAGTGAAACACATAATTTATATTTGATAATTTTACCACAATTATTAAGAAAATGAAGATGTATTTTAGTTTATAATATAAAATTACTTGAATTTCCTAAGAATAAGTCTCATGTAAAACCATCTTACGGATCTTAATTCGTAAGACGGAACTCAACTCTCTCACAACTCAACCCGTCAATACGCGATGGGTCAGGTAAATATGATCCGTCTTACAAAAAATATCTGTAAGACCGTTTCTCACAAGTTTTTGACTTTTCCTAAAGGTTACCGAACCGTGAAAAACTATTAAAGCATACGGAATTTCTTAAAGTTTAATATATGTATTTTCCGAAAGTCATGCGTTAGGGCGCATGAATAGGTGCACTGCAGCACAAGAGCCCCAAAACTTTCTGGTCTGATGATTCTGGGAGTTGTGGCGGGTGAGGGCACAAGGCTTTGGTGCGGCTGCGCTTGGGTGCATCCAAGGCAAATTTGTCACTTAATTTTTGCTGTTTTCTTATTGTTTTGCCTAAGTTTTGGGACCGAAAGTAGATTTGGGGCCTCTAAACCATGTCAACATGCTATCATATACCTTAAGAATGAACTTCAATTATTAACACATGAAAATCATGATATATTATCATTAACGTGTTAAATATGCAAAATGACATGAGTGCAAAATCTCAAGTGTTACTCCGTCCGTCCTAAAATTATTGTCCTGCTTTTCTTTTTCATCCGTTCCAAAATAATTGTCTTGTTTGAAACTTTCTTTTTTAAGACAATACTTTTATCACTTTACCATTACTTTTTCATCATACTTTAATTATGAGCCACATACACATGAACTTTAAAATAAACTATACATCAAACTAATATTAATAATCCAGCCAAATGTGTTTTCTTAAAACGTGCGCCAAGTCAACCCGATAATTTTATGACGAAGGGAGTACAATATATTATATCAATATTTGTAGAATAACACTTTTCATCCACATGTGGTGTAGAACTTTTTTGCACTAGTGGCTCTTGAATCATGACATGTATCAATCAAAATTTTTGTTTTGATTTTTTATAGATTTGGTGCCCACGTGCCGTGATCCGGATGTTACTTGTGTAAAAAAGATTTTGTACTGAATTGAAAATTTAATTCATAATTATAATAGAGTAAATTTTTTATTCACCGATGGTATAAAATCTTTTTTACACAAAAACGGTCTTTCAATCAAGACACGTATCAATCACAATCTTTGTCTTGAATTTTTTAAATATTAGTTGGCTACGTGTTGTGATCCAAAAGTCGCTTGTATAAGACGAAAATGTAATTATTTATAATATAGTTGATTAATTTTTCTTAATTAAATTAGATAATTATTTAGGAACATATCTCAAAAGGGTGGGGCTATGCATACTAACACCCAAATATAAACTCCATACACTTCATTTTCCAAATGGCCTTCCTGATGTATATAAAAACGGGATGTATGGAGTATATATTGGTGTGTTAATAGCCTAATTCATCTCGAAAAACGAAACAGTTTGTTTGTTTGTTTGGGCTTAGACAATTTTACCCTTCTAAGAATCCATTAGACGATCATGTGTAGTTGGTACATGGTTTGGTTTGGTTTAGGCGAAAACCACAAACCAAACCACCTCCTATTGGTTTCAAATTTTTAAAACCAAACATAACTACTTGGTTTGGTTTGTTTGGTTCGGTTTTGTGGTTTTATAATTTTTTAATCAACTTAACAAACATTAATAATAATATAAAAATAAAATTTTAATTTAAAACTAACATCAAACCTTAGAAAATAACATACTAAAACTAAAATAAAGAAAACAATACAAATTTTATAAAAAACATAAACAATGGAAGAAATAAAAGTGCTCGAGTAATAGATAAAAGGGTTAAATGTACCATTAGTCCCTGAACTTTGGCCAAACTCATCATCAGTCCCCTAACTTCAAAAGTGATTACCATTGACCAAACATCGCCCTTTTTGTTCATTGCTAGTCCCTAGCCCTAATGTATTGCCGTTAAGTAAGCACGTGTCACTCACATGCACAAAATTTAAGGGTGAAACAGACTTTTTCATTTCAAATAAGGGATCAGTTTTTTATTATCAAAACAGGGGGTTATGGATAGCATCATTAAAATAAGAGGGTCAATTGAAAATTTTAATACCTAGTTCATCTTTACCCAAACTTCCTCCTAATCTCCGTCGTCGGCTTCACCCTTTCTGATCTCTGCCGCGCCATCTCCATGTGCCCCCAAGTCCTTTCATCCCCTCTCTCTAACATCATCTCCGTCTTCACCTTCCTCCTTTGCGAGGCCCACGTCTCCGGCCGCCAACTCCGTCGTGTCATCCATGATTATCCTCCGCAGCACAAATTAAGTTCAAGACTTTCGTGATGAGTAACCCGCCCATTAGAAGATAGATCCTGTGTACGAATCCTAATTTCATTCGATAACTTTACAGGCACATGTAACCCTAGAAACCTAGAAATACAATATAAGCAAGAAACGTGGTGAAGAAAATCGTTGGAAGCTGGGTGAAGCCGGCAGGAAGGTAATCCTTGACGCCGTCGGTGTCTAGGTTATATAATTGTGGACGTCCATGGTAATTTGTGATTCCGATGCGCAGTTGGCAAAGAAGAGAGAGTATTTATTGTGGAGGGTGACCAAGAAGGATTTGTTCGCGGAGGAGAGCGATGACAAGGAGAGGTCATAGAAGCTGAAGAGGAAGGTGATGAAGTGAGAGTCGAATTTTTCACATGACCCCTTATTTTTATGATATTATTCATAACCTTCTATTTTGATGATGATAACAAACTAACCCTTTATTTGAAATGTAAAAGTCTGTTTTACCCTTAAATTTTGTGCATGTGAGTGACACACGCTCACTTAACATCAATACACTAACGCCGTTAGGATTAAGGACTAGTGGTGAACAAAAAAAGTGATGTTTGGTCAATGATGATCATTTTTGAAAAATTAAAAGACTGATGATGAATTTAATAAAAGTTTATGGATTAATGATACATTTAGCCATAAATAAAAATATATCAAAATCAAACCGTTTGAACCAAAACTAAACTGAACGAAGTAATTTGATTCTATTGGTGGCTCCGAGACACACCCCTAACCGTAGACGTTAGTACAGAGCGACTCTATAGTTCCAAATAAAAAATTGGAGGCTTGACCCAACTAGGAAGGAGGAGGTGATGGCGAGCTTCATCAGCATGTCATCTCCTTCATTTTTCACCTCTTCCACTAAACATCTCCTCTCTCCTCCTCCTTGCATCCCTTCTTCAACCCAACTTAAGGTTCTCTCTCTCTCTCTCCATCTATACATACAGCGCTCATATGTATATATCATTTTCATTTAGTTCTTGTTTACTTGGTTAATTGTTTCGTCTCTATTGATTGATTGAAGAACGGGTGGGGCCGAAGATATCTGTTGCTCAGGCTGAATTGCTTACCCGAACCGACCCGGGATGGAGAGTCGGAATTGGAGAAGACGACGCCGTCGTTTTTGTCTTCTACTTCTACGAGCATTTCAGCATACAATTGGTGTGCTGGATTGGGAGGGTTAGGATTATTGGAAACTGGGTATTTGACCTTTCTGAAGCTCACCAATTCCGATGCTTTTTGCCCCATTGGTGGTGGCTCTTGTGGGGATATTCTCAATAGCGACTACGCCGTCGTTTTTGGTACTTTCCCTTTGTCTTTGTCACTTCAAACTTGTTTTCGGGGAAATGGATTAGGGTTAGCTTGACTTTTTAAAGTGAATTTGACTCTTTTTTTTGGATTAATATTAGACATACTTCCATTTTTATTCGCACAGAATGAAACTTATGATGTTTATGAACAAAATTAAACCAGAAAATGAAGATAAACATGTTAGGCTATGTCGGGATTTCACGTCTTACTCGCTAAGGTTAGCTATGGTTGCAATCCACAGTAACCTTGTGCAGAGAACCAACCTAAAAACAACAATGAACCCTGAAAGTAGAGATAAAAGAAAAAAAGAGAAAGAGAGGAGATTACTGAAACTTTTTAGTATCAATACGCTGGGAAGAGGTTCGTTGATGTCTCTTTTAGACGAATAAGCCTAATCAGGAATGTTATGGCCTAGTTATTGGTGAGGAGATCAACCAATAAAGACAATACTGGTTGCTCAACTGGCGTCTAGATTAAGCTTAAGCCTATCCAAAGAGACATCTTGGTGCCTCTTCGCTAAGTGTATAGGAGAGGCACAAGTGTCTTGGTAAAATATTATTCTTAGTAATATTTTCTCTCTTTTTTCTTCTTTCTCTACCTTCAGTGTTCATTTTTTTTTGGGTTGGGTACTGTTACCTAGTTAGGCGTAGATAATCCCCAAGATAGTATTTCCAAGTAGCCATGTACAACAATAGCGGGGGAAATCACTATCTTGAAGGTAGCTCACTAAAAAAGATTTCTTTTCTACAACACTATGGTCCGCAATTGTAGAAAAGCCGGGAAATCAATATCAAGTCCTCATTTTCCAAATGGTCAAATTTGCTTTGAAAAATCAAAATGAGACTCTTTATGGGGATGGAGAAAAGAAAGAGCTCCTAATGCACAAGGCTCCTGACTTTGGAAAACTATTTCTGCTTTTCAAATGTGTAACCTCTTTGTCAAAATGGAGCAACCTTATTGCAGACATTACTGATGTGCCAAGGCTTGCCCGTGTATTTATCTGGATTTTCTATTCTTCTAAATAAAACTTGTTGATCTTCATGTGTGGTTGCCCATTGAATTTAAGTGCACTTTGGAAACTCACAATGGGATCAATATAAAATTTATTAACTTGGATGAGCATATAAGAAAACTATAATTGTAGGGTGTGCTTTTAAAGGGAATCCGAAGCTAAGCCCATGCTGACCTAAAATTATGATATGATTGAATCAGACATTCTGCTGTTGGCCAATAAAGAACTAGGTTTTATTATGATTGCGGTTGTCTCTGTATCTTCCTATTGTAAGTGCATGTGTCTGACCCATAAAGGATTGATATTTTTTATTGATAATGTTCATATTTTTCTTGATATACTTGTCAAAAAAAAAAAATCTTGATAATGTGGCAGCTGATTGACTATTAGGGGTTTAGCCGTAGTTTCTTTGGGAAAATTTCAACACCTTTTCGTTTGATCACAAGGTTACGACCTATTGTCTTCTATTTGTCATTGGAGATTAATTCCATATGTCAATCCTGTTGGAAGAAGATAATGCTGTGCATCATATGCCTGGTAAATAAAATTGTTATGGATGGGGCTCTTCTCTTTCGTAGGAGCTCCTTAGGACATATGGGTGATAAAAATATGTGAGTGCTATAAAGAGTAGAGACGGTTGATCTCTGGTATTATGTTTTTTTTTCTTTTACAAGATAAGGTCATGTGAAATCTGGACATCACTGGTTTGAATCACATAAAGCTGCATATATATTAGGCCTTTCCAGTTTCCCTATCCAGTTGCAGTAGAAAGTCACCTCATGCTCTGGTTGTCTCCTTTCTACTTGCAAGATTGTTTCTTTGTATTAGTAGATTTCTCTGTTACAGCTTATTGTTTCACCTCATCACATATAGTGGATCATTTTGTAACATCAATTATGGTTACATTGAGTAACTCTGTATTAGGTACGCAGAAGATAGTATACCCTCATATTACCAGTTGCCTCTTCAAAAGACACTTCAACCGTAATCATTGTGCATTTTCCAGGTGTTTCTCTTCCCTTGATTGGAATGATTGCATATGGCTTAGTAACGGCCCTTGCACTACAGTTGGCTAGGAAGGATTTGCCTCTTGGAATAGGTGAAAGCAATGGCCGTCTTATTTTACTTGGGACTACTACCTCTATGGCCACTGCCAGTGCATACTTTTTGTACATCCTAAGCACAAAATTTGGCGGATCTTCTTGTTCATACTGTTTAGCCTCAGCCCTATTGTCATTCAGCTTGTTTTTCACCACTATGAAGGTCCTTTTCCTAATCCTTGTCTATATAAATATTTGTCCAACTTATTGCTAACGGAAGATCATTGCTGTACTCATTAAAGCCATTGCTAAATTATGTAGGATTCTTTCTGCAGATTATGGGATTCGAAGAAGTGCGGAAGGAAGTGGGTCTGCAGTTGTGCATAGTTGGTTTGGTGATTACTGCTTTAAGCAACTCATACAGCACTTCCCTGCCTGGCACCACAAGGTAACTAATTTTTAGTTGAGGGAGAGCTGGCATTTGGTTCTCTTCGGTAGAAAATGAATTTTGATGTTCAGCTAAAGTTTATTCATTCTTTTATCTACCATGGTAGATAACCGTGATGGTTTATTGAACAACAATTAGCTGAATAAGTCTTTTCCTAGAGATGCATAGCATCAACTGTTCTTTATAGAAAAAGCTTGATGTTGGAGGCCATGGAATCTTTCTTTGTTAATCGAGTGCTCCATGGTAGTTGATTACGACGCAGTGGTTTAGATCATGTTAAAATCATATCTCATTATGCTTGCCCGTTTTACTGAATTAGGCTTTGTTATTGTCGCTGATCTTATTACCGGCTTATTTTTTAATAATACTTCATGTATGAAAGGAAAAAAAATGTTTGCTTCTATAATTCAAGTTTAAAATTTTGGTACACCGGCAGTGTAAAGTGTAAACTTTTTTTACACAAGCGGCATTGAAAATATTATGTATGATAGGAACTTTATTTAAATTGCAAACATGTTGATTCTTTATCATTTGTCCTTTACACCCTAAATTTTGTAGAAATAGATCTTGATTTTGGGTACATAATTGAATAAAGTTTTATTTAAGGGGTTTGATTGGTTGATAAGCAAAGTCAAACTCCAGGAACTGTATACATGAATTTTTTACCTGAAAAATAAGTAGGCTGTCAATTACTTACTCATATGATATGAACCAAGTGAGTTTTCATGTTAATCTATGGTATAATGCAATTTTATGAGGCACTTGTGTTAATTTAATATTTACACCGAGTGTATATCAAAATGTTACATAATCCAATGCCTGTTGAACCTTTCTATTTTTTATTTTCGTCTTTAATTGACTAGGTTGATATGTTGATAACCTTAACTTATCTGCTGGCACTAATGGTCTTCTTGGCAAATAACACTCTTGTTTCTTATTTTGTAATTTTCTCGTATGTGATTGCCCGTACTTAGAGATGAAGAAAGCATGCTTCGGAGCTTGTTGTACAGAACTTATTTCTCTAATTTCTTTTAGCCATATATTGATACAGCTTAGCAGAGACAAACATCCCTTATTATACAACTGAGATTACAACACAATCGAGTCCTTTAGCTATTTCTCTCGCAAAGCATCTGCACTCGGTAGGAGCAAAAATGTATGGTGCCTTTTGGTGCTCACATTGTCAAGAACAGAAACAGGTATTTTACTGGTTGCTACTTCATTCTAAGTTCTTTTTTAGTACCATTTTTTTTTTTTTTTGATAAGTAAAGTACTATATACCAAACCGTCTAAGCAGGAGACACGTCCTTTTTACAAACTATAAGCATATACAGTCAGACTAATCTATAATACATGAGGTGTTATGAATATTGGAAGAATTAGTATCCTCAACCCCTTAAAAGAACAACATGGAAAGCAACTCATCCTTCAACTTGTCCACTGTCCTCTCCTCATCCTCAAACACCCTTCTATTCCTTTCCCTCCATATGGTCCACCAAATACCTAGAGGGACTGCTGCCAAAAGCTATTCCTTCTTCTTCTCCGCTTGTACAAAGACAAGCTCAAAAGGAGATCTTTAACCGATCCCGACATCACCCAAGCAACAGAGAAAAGACTAAGCATTGAATTCCAAAGCATCGTCACAATCGGGCAATGTAGCAACAAGTGATTCACACTTTCATCACATCCTTTGCCCATGAAGCACCAATTAACATAGGTCACTTGACGTCTCTGCAAATTATCGTCTATAAGGATGGCTTCTCTAGCAACTTCCCACGCAAAAAACAAAACTCTACTTGAAGCTTTCACTCTCCAAATACTTCTCCAAGGGAACACAATCCTCTCTCTGTTAGAAATAATATGATAATAGGATCTAACTGAAAAGTCCTTCTCTTCGAGCCCACCCACACCGCCCTATCCCCCCGCTGACCCAAGAAACTTTCCCATCCCCTATATTCAAAAATCAGAATCGAATTAACTAAGCAATTTTTCTCACCTGCTAAGTTAAACAAAGCCGGGAAGGATCTCCATAACTCTAGGTCATCACACCATTTATCCTTCCAAAATCTAACTTTGGACCCATTACCAACCTCAAAAGTTATGTCACTCAAATTGAGCCCAACCCTTCCCTTCTGACACCTTTCCAAACCCCCACCCCATAACATGTAAAAACATCCTTCGGAAACCACAAATGCTCACCCTCACCATACAAGCTCACCACCACTCTCCTCCACCAAGCATTCCTATCCACCACATATCTCCAAAGCCACTTCCCCAAAAGAGCCAAATTGAAAAACTTTAGATTTTTGATACCCAAACCACCATTTTTTACACTATCACAAACTTTCTCCCACCTAACCAAATGAAACTTGTGCACCTCCGTAGACCCATCCCACATAAAATCTCTCTCCAATTTTTCAAGTCTGCTTCGAACCGAAACTGGAAGCACAAAAAGAGACATAAAATATGTGGGAAGGCTAGAGAGAGTATTTTTCACTAAAGTTAGCCTTCCCCCCTTTGAAAGAGCTTTCCAATCTCCGCTCGAACCTTTCGATGACCGAGGTCCACATCTCATTACTTTTATGCTTTGCTCCTAACGGCAAACCAAGATACATCGTCGGAAGACTCCCAACCTTGCAACCAAAAAAATTGGCCAAGGGAAGCAAATTAGCCACCACGCCAACCGGAATAATCTCGCTCTTTGCGATGTTAATACTCAAACCCGAGACTGCTTGAAAGAATAAAAGCACGAGCCGAAGATAGCCTAACTGATTAGTGTTAGCCCCGCAAAATACAAGTGTGTCATCCGCAAATAAAAGATGGGACACTGTCACCTCCTCTCCACCACCTCTACCCGCACTGAACCCCTTCAAAAAGCCACCCTCGACAGTTCTATCTAACATCTTGCTCAAGGCCTCTATCACAATGATGAATAAAAATGGAGAAAGAGGATCTCCTTGCCTCAACCCTCTCGAACTAGCAAAAAAGCCGGTAGGCTCACCATTCACCAACACCGAAAATCGAACTGTCGAGACACAAAAAAGGTTCCACTTTCGCCACTTAAGATCGAACCCCATCATCTTTAGCAAATACGAAAGAAACTCTCAGTTGACATGATCATAAGCCTTCACAATGTCTAACTTACATATCAAACCTGGATCTCCACTTTTAAGCCTAGCCTCCACAATCTCATTAGCTATAAAAGATCCACAAAAGCATGTTGGTTCATAGAGATAAGTTTGCTAAGCACCTTCCTTAATCTCAACGAAAGCACCTTAGCAATTAATTTGTAAACTCCACCCACTAAGCTGATAGGTCTAAAATCACTCAAATCCTTCGCCCCTTTCTTCTTTGGAATTAAAGTAATGAAAGAAGCATTTAGGCTCCTCTCAAAGCACAAGTTCTCATGAAAATAGTGAAACGCCCTCATCAAATCCACCTTGATAATCTCCCAGCAATGTTGGAAGAAACCCATAGAAAAACCATCAGGGCCCGGCGCTTTATCACCCCTTAAACCAAGAAGGGCTGCCACTACCTCCTCTTCGGAAAAAGGAAGCTCCATGTCATCTGCACCAAGACAAGGAAAAGAAGAACTGTTGAACGTAGGCCGCCACTCCTCCGTTTCAGAAAATAACCGATGATAGAACCCCACAATACCTTCCTTAATATCCTTGGTGTCCGACCACTTGACTCCATCAATCCATAATTCCCTAATCTGATTCGCAGACTTGTGAGCACTAGCCATTCTATGAAAGAATCTAGTATTTCTATCCCCTTCTTTGAACCTTTGAATTCTAGATTTTTGCTTCCAGCCGATCTAGCTCCTTTTGCAAATTCAGACGAAGCAGCTCTTCTTCCTTGCTTAAAGCTCGAATCCCTACTAACCCATCCAAGACACTATCCTCTCCATCATAGCATTAATCCTAACGCCCAACTTACCAAAAACTTCTTTATTCCACACTTTCAAAAATCCTCTTTAAGCAATTTAAGCTTCCTGGCTAGTATAAAGCTAGGATCTCCAACAACCGAATACGAAGACCATTTTTCTTTAACCCAATCCATAAACCCCGGGGCCTTCAGCCACATATTCTCAAATTTAAACGGAGCTTTCCCTTTCAAAAATCCCCCACACTCAAGAAGTAAAGGAACATGATCAGATATCACTCTAGGCAAACAAGACTGGACTACTCCTGAAAAGTGCTCCTCCCAATCACCAGAAACAAGGAACCTGTCTATGCGAGAAAATTGCGAGCTATTCCCATCTCTAAACCAAGTAAAATCTCCTCCTGACAAAGTTAAGTCTACCAATTCCCCTTCATTAATAAAATCATTAAACTCCAACATAGCTTGAGTATAGACTCGGGAACCAGACCGTTCATGTGGGAAACAAACCACATTGAAGTCACCACCTATACACCAAGGAGCATCCCACTTACGCTTAACTGATTTGAGTTCCTCCCACAAGACTCTCCTATCCACCGCTGCACACAGACTATAGACACCCAAGAAAACCCACAATCTATCATTTTCTTCCATCTTCAGTAAGCATGACACAGAGGAAGAGCCCACAATAGAGTCCAACCTTGAAATCCACCTGCGATCCCATAACTATAACCCCTCCCGCCGCCCCCATCGATTCTAAACACTCCGAGTCTCCCCCATAAGCTGGAAATCACTCTCCTGTCTACCTTGTCCAGTTTAGTTTCTACTAGGCAAATTACATGAGGCTTCCACCTAAACGCAGCCTTTAAAATGCTTCGTTTGTCCACATCATTAATACCCCTCACATTCCAAGATGAAATCCGTAGATGCATTATCAAACAAATTTTTTCCCCACCCATCATCCCCCACTTTCCCCCTTAACTGCTCATAGTTTAAACCACAGCACAAATTTTTCAGCTCTCTTTTGCCTTTATCTCTTGATTTACAACTTTTCTTGATACTACCTGCCTCTGTAGACCTCAAATTCTTCTCAATATCCAACAATAAATCCAGACATTTATCTTCGAAACCGTCATATGGGATCCCCAAAAACTTACCAAATCTATCTGCCCTTCTCTTTGCCCAAATCGAAATATCCTCCTCCTCTGATTCAATCAGAATAGTATCTTCTTCATATTCATAGGGACTGATCACACTAATTGGAATTGCTTCACAAGGGGCTTCGACATCTTTTCCACTGACTGAGGCCCCAAAAAACCTGCCTACTTGAGCTCTACTCTGCTGAAACTGACCTGTACTGTCTTCAATCGTAGACGACACTGCTGTGCCATCGTCCTGAATTTAGTACCATTGGTGTTATATATTGTTAATTTCAACCTGCTACTAGTTTTTACTTGTTTGGCATTAAAAATTAATATCTGCTTGTAGTTAGTACCTGAGCCCAATACTGTTGAAATAACTTCCTCAGACAAAACATATTGGAAAAAACATTTTTCTTCCTAGATTTGAGTGTTGTTACATGTTCTTTCCTCTGACAGTCTCAATGAATGAGAGTGTGCTTAGTACTTACTGAATACCAAGCTCAATTGATTTTTTGACAAAGAAAAAACTCTTGATGTCGAACATTTTAGTTTAGAATGTATTGCACCATTTAACCAGTCTAGAATGTTAGCAAGCATGTAGCTTTGCATCTTTCTTTGTTGTTTGCATCAGAGAGGGAGATAGAACCAGCAAGGGGAAAGAAAATTCATATTCAGTTTGGGGCCATCTCGCTGGCTTCATTTATGTGGGTGCTCATTCCTCTCCTTCAAGAACATTCATCTATCCATCATGCCTTTATTAACCTCTTCAAAAACAACTTGAATCCAGTTGGAGCTGAAAGTTTTACCTTTTATTGCCATTTATATCCCACTTTGACAAAGTCTATCATGGTTGTGTTTATACTTGTGTTCATCTGCAAGAACTATAAAATATATGCTGTTCTTCTGTAAATAATTACAGAGATGCAAAATTGCAGATGCACTGTTCACTCTTCAGTATTCAATAGATTCTATGGCACCATTGGCACGTTTATTTGTTATTTTCTCTTTCCATGGGTGTTGCCATCTGGATGGATTTAGTGACTCCGGGTCTATATATTTGGATCTTGTGTAGCTACTAGCAACAAACTAGATACACTTGGGCCTTTGTTTCTTCAGCCCTCCCTCTCTAAAAGAAGATGATGTTTGGACATGAAGTAGATATCCTAAGTTCACTCTTCACCTCTTATTATCTCAGATAAAGAACAATTCTTAGTTTCCTCAAATCATCTTTTAGTTCAATAAAAACTTCATTTTGATGTGCTTTCTGCTACTCTTGTAGATGTTTGGGAGTGAAGCAGCGAAGCTGTTGGATTATGTTGAATGCTTTCCTGATGGATATAAAAAAGGAATTAAAATCGCGAAGGCATGTGAAAATGCAGGAATTGAAGGCTTCCCAATGTGGGTGATCAATGATCAGGTGAGCAAGTAATTTGTAGTGCGAGTTCGTCCAAATAGTCCTTTTAAAATGTATTCCTTTAGAAAAGCATGTTCATTTGTCAGACTGGTTCTGCTCCCACCAGCCTTCAAGAATGGTCCTTAGTTTTTGTGCCATTCTTTAAAGGCAAAAGCTAACATGTGCATCAAAGATTATATGGGAAGTTTTTCATACTTCCATCATTTTCACAAGTTCTAATGTCTGTAGGGTGACTGTCAAGACAGAACGTGCTATAAGTAGACATTTAAAATGTGCAGTTATAAAATGCCAAAGCCTTCTTTTAAAATGGCTACAACAGCCTTTGGAGCTCTCTTTATCATGTACCAGAGTGGATGCTTTTACTACTTGGTGCTTGGAAACCATCAAGTGAAAATTCTCTTTATAGCTTCTCTTTTCATTTAGCATCCTATTGTTGTATTCGCATGTGCAATCCAAGAAGTAGCATAATTGTTTTAGGAGTTTCATTTTCCAACCACAGCTCACCCCACACCCCCCAAAAAAAAAAGAATTTTTTTTCCCTGGAAATAAGGAAGTAAAGCAAGAGTTTAGGTGCAGCTTAAGCCACGATGAGTGACAGGATAAAATATATTGTTGTCATCCCCTCTTTGAAGTTTGTTTTAATGTAGCTATGTATTTTTTTTTTTTTTGTTTCTTTTCAGGTTTTGAGTGGAGAGCAAGAGCTCTCTGAACTTGCCAGAGCATCCGGATTCAAATCTAGTGAACTCGTTCAGCCAAGTTAAACTTGTACCACCCACCCGTGTTATATTGATGAAATGTACAGCCCCGTGAGCGGATAGGTTTAAGGTTTTGTGTAACTAGTTCTTGTTGTTATACTGTACAATAGCTCGTCTCATAGAAAGATAACAGAGTACCAATGTATCGTGATGCATTGTCATTGAACTATGATTAAAAACTTGAAACAAACTCAGCAAACTCCTCTCAAACTAGAGCAACAGAAAATAGAGTTGAGATCTTGTGTACTCCTCCCTATGCCACGAAGCAATATGACCCATAGATGGTCCACGACCAATGTTCCATTTAAAGGCTAATTAGTATATATGTTAACACAGGCGCAAGCAATGCATAATGTTAGTGCATTTCAAAGGTTAAATGACAAAATTAAAGTATAATATTCAAAACTCTTAACATTTTAAATGTGGCTTTTTTTTTTTCCAGGATGAATGCATTATTTGTTTGTGCCATAGAGTAATTATGTATTGCCTGCGATTGAGTAGTACTGAAAATTGCTTTTTTAGAGTCTATAATATAGATGAGTTGTTGCAGCCTTCGAATTTAAGTCCCTTGTAACCTTCCAACAACAAAAAGTTTTAAAAGGTAAGTAACTATATATTTATTTTATTTTCAAAAGTTAAAAATTAAAATCTAATATTCCGTAATAAGTATTATCCTGTCCTAAAATATCATAATTTTTTTTTAGATGTCTCAAAACGAATGTCCTTTTTCTTTTTCACGAATTTTTTCAAGTAAATTCTCTATTAAGCCTTTTTTTTTAAAAAATTGCGAGATAGAAAAATGAATAGATCTCATTAATTTAAGACAAAAACTTAATGAAAACAGTTTATGAATATTTTATATAAGATGGATCTCTTTCACCCAACCTACCATATTATTAATGGGTTGAGTTGTGAGAGTACGTCTTAGAAATTGAGATTCGTAAAACGGTCTCACATAAAATTTACTCTTAATTCAATACTATAAGAGATAAATTGGGAATATTAAAAAAAAAGATAGAGTTGATGAGTTTTTTTCTTTCTAATTTCAATGGGATAACTTGGTATGAATGGAGGGAGTAATTAGTGGTTCCTTTCCCTCAAAATGCCAAATGGCAAGCATTTTGTACTTCTCCTCGTTGATTTTGGTTGAAAAAGTTAGGCGGTGAAGGTTAATCTCTTGATCTGGGCAAGATCGCAAGGGCGATAAGCCTTTTCCTACTAAGTTTTTAACGCAGCTGCGATTCCAAGGGTAGAACTCGAGAGTTAATCTCTTGACATGATCAGGACTGCAAAGGCAGAAAAGCTTTCCCAGCCAAGTTTTTTAATGCAGATGTGTTCCCTATTATCAAATTCGAGACTTATGGTTAAGTTGTGGCCTTGTGGGAACGGATTGAACTCGATACCTATGGTTAAATGGTTAAGAGCGTCCACAATGGAGTTTCTCCAGGGACTCCCAATGTTACACCCTATCCCTATAATCCACCAAGGGTCTCGCAACAGATCGGGAATCCCTGAACAGTAGCTCTTCCTCCATCTCTTCTCTCTCTTCCCAACGTTCCGTCTCCCTCGTTCTCTCTCCTCCCCACCATTTTCTCCCCTGTCTTCCTCGTTCTATCTCCCCCACACCATTCCTCTCAACAACAAAGCCCTTTCTACTGCCGTCGCCTCCTCCTCCTTCACATCACCGGCCGTCGAAAATTCCGAAGATGGCTTGTCTCCGATGATTCCAACTTCTCCACCGTGCGCAATCTTTGAGAAACAACGTATTCGGCATTCATCTCTGGTTGGCCTCATCGGGTGAGATTTTTTTTTCTTAGGTTTACTGGGTACACGAAATGAACATCAAATAATTGAAATTCAATTGCTGTGTTTAAAATTTCCATTTTTCAACAGTTGCTCATGAAAAATGTAAAGCTCAATTTACTGTTTTTTTCATGATTTTCACTTTCTAGGGTTTTATGGGTAATTAAAAATATTATATTCACTTTCTAAATACTGTTGATGTTGGTTTTTAATTTGTGATTTTTACATCAGTATTTTCTGCATATAATGAGCTTAATATAACCCCCACCTCAGTATTGATGTTGATCATGTCTTTCTTTGTTTCCGTTAAAAACGACGATCCAAGACTGATTTATTTTGTTTTATGGGCTTATGGAGAATTGGGTATGTCTGATTCCTTCTGCAAATTAGGGGGTGGAATTTTGATTTACATTTTGAGTTTTCTTACCGACCCAATCACATACGCAGACCAACTGATTGATTATTTGCCTGTGTAGTGACATACTTTTAACTTACTGTCTCTCAGTTAAATTGAGATGTGGATTAAGCATCCAACTAAGGTTAATATTACTTGTTCTATCTCAAATACCTATTTCTTACCGAAATTTTGCATTTTCTGTTAAACACCATCTCTTGCAGTCCACGGAAGGGATTCTCTCTCACATATTTTCCCTATTTAGTCTTTCTACATAATTGCATAGCACGTTCTTTGATTGACTTGCAATTGCTACTGTCATAGTTTAAGGCTCTGGTTCAATGATGGGTTTTGTAGTGTAGTGCTATTCCTGCATTCCTGCATTCAAGCTTAGAGGAACGAAATTTGGTATTCAGCGACTTTTCTTTCATAACATGCTGATGGGTCTTCAAAATGTTTTACCTTTTTGGTTATCGCTTAATAAATTTACTAGTGTTATCACTTTGGAAACAAAAACTGAAGGAGAGGAAGTAGAGGTAGGCAGTAACACGAATCAAATAATATTATAATAAAATAATCTTGGTCCCTTGCTACAATTAGTAATCATCCTTTTGTAACAGCTATTATGATTTTTTATTTTTTATTTTTCAGATTATTTAAGCTGTAGCTATTGAGATAGTAGCCTCCACGGCTTTCATGGCCTCAAATCTTGGCTCCTTCCCCTGGAACTTGAGGCCAGCATATAGTTTCATGTAGTCACCAAAGACAAATTTTGTGTGCACTTGTTGTTTCTCTGTTGCTTCCTTCTCGACCAATGCAGGTGATACGGTGTAGGAAAGCTTGAATCAACAATCTGCCCAATCAATTTAAATAGCTACCAAGTTGTTCCCAAAACCTTGGCAAAACCCCTCTTGAACACGCCTAAATAGTCCACACTTCTGTGGCTTGCAAGTTAGCAAAACCTCCCCAACAAACCACGTCCCTATGATGGACAAAGCTGCCACGATAATACACCAAGAATGGAATTCGGTTTCACATAATAAAGAACCACCAAGCTGTCCACACACTTCTAGGCCGAGAATTCAAGAACTCCCAAACAGCCAACACCCAATTATAAATTTAAAATAACAAGAACCAAAAGATAGATTCGGGATCACCGGTTAGGCTTCACTCACCTAACGTAAAGATACCCGTTTGATTAATTCTCCTAAGCTTCACTTGCTCAAAAGAAGAAATCGAAAGAAGAAACACAACCGTGTTCTAGAGAGAGTTTTCTCAACGTCCAAAATCTGCTCTATTAATTTTCAACGATGCCTTATATAGGCTTTCAAGAAATTAACCCTAATCAAATCTAGATAAATAAAAAGGAAATCCTAATTTACTAGGAAAGAAAAGACCTAATCTAGTAGTCCTTTTAGGACTTAATTACAAAACATGTATTAATCTAAAACTCTAAGCTAATTCAATCTTCCAACTTAAGGACTTCTTTGGCCGCCCACTTTGGTTTCTTAAGCAGCAGCCACCAAGTTGTTCCCACTTTCCTTGCACTTTAATCTCATTATTTGGCCTAGACACATCCCCTTTTAACCATGCAACACTTAACCCGACGTTCTCCATTTGCATAGACTTCAACTTAGGATAATTTTATCTCATACCCGTATCAGCAGGTGTTGGATAGAACACTGCATCATTGCCTGGATTGTAGAGTGAAGCAAGAGACATCTTGTTGCCGTCCGTTTGAGAAATCACTCTGTGCAGCACACTCTTTTATTTGCCATTGGTAATCACCTGTATTCAATTCATTACATATATAATTCCTTAGTTTTTCCATTTTAGGCAAAATTGTTCAATTGGAAATCAAATGATCCAAAAGTTCAGGCTAACACATGATCCAAAAAAAAAAACATAATCTAGACCATGAATTGGATCCATAATCTAGACCATGAATGAAGCTATATTCTAAACATAGAGCTTGCTTAAAGGACCAATGATCGAAAAACTTATTGATATCAAATAAACAAAAGTTTCTACGATGCATTGCATGAAAGTATGCATCTGCTGTAGTATTCCAAAATCTTTCTAATTTGCAAATTCGCAGCATAATGTCACAGTCCCAATACTGCATCTTTTATTCAAACTCTAGTTCAAGAACCAATTAGTTGCTAATTTCGTATTACAGTAAAGTAAACAAGCACATCTTTTATTCAGCACTCTCTCTGCTTCTCGAATTGTTAGTATATGTTTTGGAGATTAAGTAAACAATGTATTGGTTTTTGAGTTGTTAAGTTTTTATTTTTCTTGTTCCATCTTTTGTCATGTTTTTTTTCAATCATGTTGAAGGCAAATTTTATGGTGTGTAGATATGCCCGATGTCTTGGTTCCATTTTGCTATTTTAGGAGGTGCTACTTGAGGAGATATGCCCGGTGTTTTTCGTTTTAGTAGTGTTTACAAGTGATAGCATTAATTGGATTTTTTTTTAAATTCACATGTGATATTTCTACTACCCTCATGGCAAATCCTCTATTTTGGCCTTTCAATATGCAAATAGGCAATCAATTTGAAGCATTCCATCAACAACAAATGCAGAACCTAGAGATGCTCATGCACGTTGTCGATGAAGCCGAAGAATCTGAGCATGAGCCCAAGCAACCTCAAGTATACTGACACACAATTATAAGCGGAGATCGTGCGAAAGCACACGACGACCTTGTCAAAAATTATTTTGGTGATGATTCGATTTTCCCAGCACGTATGTTCTGGTGCCAATTTAGAATGCGCTTACAGTTTCACAGAATTCGAGCAGACATTGATGTTGCCCAACCATATTTCCAGCTTGTACCGGTAAACTGGGATTCTCATCTATCTAGAAAATGACGGCTGCTTTGCGGATTCTTGCATATGGGAGCCCAATTGATCGTGAGGATGAGGCATGGCCACATCGGAAAGCCGACCATGATTTTTGAAGCTGTAGCATGAGCATCCCAGGATCTTTGGATTTGACATGCTTTTTTCGGTACACCGGGAACATACAATGATATATCTGTGCTTGATCAATCCCCAATCTTCGACAGATTCATTCAACATCAAACACCATACACCACCCCCTACGAAATAAATGGTAATGTATACTACGTGCCATACTATCTCACAGATTGTATATACCCTCACTTTGCTACACTAATCCAAACCATCAAGCGCCCTCGAACTGAAAAGGAAAAACATTTTGCGCAACAACAGGAGGTTTGTAGAAAGGATGTTGAGAGGGCATTTGGGGTTTTGCGGGCTAAATGGGCAGGGGTCCGGTAAGATTTTGGGACCAACGAACTTTAGGTAATATTATGTATTGTTGCATTATTATGCATAATATGATAATCGAAGATGAACGTCAAACAAATATTGAACGATGAAGACATGTAGTGGGTGAAACAATGCCAGATGAACTACTTCAGCATGATCCGACTGTGTTGGGTACATTTATTAGTTTTCGAATAAATCAAGTGCGAGATAGAAGTGTGAACAACCAACTTAGGCTTGATTTGATCGAGCATCTCTGGAATGATTTTGGTAGACAAGGTGACCATTGATCTGTAAGTGTAAGGTTTTACGTGTTCTAAGTGGTATGATTTACATACAATGTGAGCTTGGTAGTAGCTGTAGGAGTAGGGGTACCTATTATGTAATGGTAACTGATAAAGATTTTTGCAGATAATTTATCTGCTTACCATAACAAGAATCGTGTTGATGGTAATATACATGTTCAGTTTCATTGTAACTTTAGTTCTAATGATCTACTTCAGATTAAGAAAACAATTATTTTCTTCAATGTAGAATTGTGTTTTCTAAGTTGTTTTAGGTATTGCAATATTTTCTATTTTCTATTATAATCCCCCTTTGTGTTTTCATGGAAGGCAATGTTTGGACTTTGGACATCTTATGCATTGTTCTGTTTTAAATTTTTTTGTTACCTTATGTTAGTCTATTAGATATGATCAACTTAATAAATACCTTGTATTTCGCTTTTAAAACTTAATTATATTACTTTTTTATTCTTAATTTTTCTATTGTTGCAAGTTACTGATATACATTTTATATTATTATCTTAAACTTGATCTATTAATCAAAATGAAAAATGCCTATATTTTATATAAAATTTATGAATTAATTGTAAATTCTTTTTAACCAAAGAAAATCATTCGTCTCGTGTTCGAAATAAATGAGAGGATAAAATAATAATAACTATAATGCACCTATAAACAAAAATTGACCCTTAGATTGATATATATTTTTAGATGAAAATAATTGAAATAATTAAAATACAATATATTTTTTTCATAGAATATATTATACTCCCTCCGTCCCTAATTTATTGTCATGGTTGACTCGGTGCACCGTTTAAGAAAATCTATTTGATTGGATTATTAATATTTGTTTAATGTGTAGTTTCCTTTAAAGCCCATGTGTATGTGACCCATAATTAAAGTAGAGTGAAAAAGTAAGGGTAAAGTGGTAAAAATGATGTTCTAAAAAGGTAAGTTTCAAAGTGGACAATTATTTTGGGACGGACGAAAAAGGAAAGGAGGACGATAATTAAGGGACGGAGGGGAGTATAAAATAAAAATATTTTATTCCAATTGTGTTGAAAAATAGGAATAAAAAAGTTGAAAAATATGGTGGTAGTTAGGTTTATTAGTTGAGATGAGAGAGGTTTGAAGTTTTTAGAGGATTGTATAAAGGGTTGGGTGTTTGAATCTCACTAGAGACACCATGGACTTTACAACTCTCAGTAGAGAGGTCGGGTGTTCAAGCCTCTTTAGAGGCATCGTTGTCGTTAAAGCCTTATCCAAAAGCCTCATTTAGCTACTCACTTATCTTAACGGAGAGGTTGAGTATTCAAGCCCTACCAGAGGCACCCTGGGACTTAACTACTCTCAACCGAGAGGTCGGGTGTTCAAAGCCTCTCCAGAGGCACCAATTGTTCGAGCCATACCAAAGACATCATATATATATAATTGTAGCCTTTCAAGGCATTAAAAATAATTAAAAAAATATAATTAAGGGTTGGGGTACGGTCTATGTCCCCTCCAACCTTTAAAAAAAAAAGAGGATTGTATAAAGGGTGATTATTGGAGTGAATTATTTTTTAGTGTTGAAAAAGTATAAAAGGAACAGAAAATGAAGGAGTTTCAATTAATAATAATTATCCTTCTATAAATATATGTCAAACACTCCTTTACAATTAACTTGTTCCTTTCCAACAATTTATTTAATGAATTCTGATCCAAATAACAACGTTCCTGATGATTCTTCGGATTTTTCTTTTACGGTAAGTTGTAACCTACATTATATTCGATATATGAGTGGCTATATTTTTTTCGATATTTAAAACCATGTTTAAAGAAGAAGGAAAAAACCTGAAGAAGAAATCGTTGAAGGTACACCGAACATGGCGATTTTTTTTTTAAACATGGCGATTTTTTCACTTTTTTTAAACAACATGGCGTTTTTTTTTTTCAAAACCTGTCGATTTTTTTAAAATTTTTTTAACAACCTAGCGATTTTTTTCAAAATTTTTTAAAAAGCTGGCGATTTTTTTCAAAATTTTTTTAAAAAAGGTGGCGATTTTTTTCAATTTTTTTTTTAAAAAGTAACGAATTTTTTCAATTTTTTTTAAAAAATCCTAGCGATTTTTAAATTTCTTTCAAAAAAGTGGCTATTTTTAATTTTTTTTAAAAAAAGTGGCGATTTGTTTCATTTTTTTTAAATGGCGATTATTTTCCACATTCCAGGCAGTTTTTCAATTTTTAAATTATTTTTTACTTTTGTGTTCGGTGTTTCTTTTTCACAAATTGTGATTTGTTTGGCGATTTTTTAAAAAATTGGGATTTGTTTGGCGATTATTTTTCAAATATTTTGATATTTTTGGCGATTCTTTAAAAAAAGTGATATGCTTAGGCGACTTTTTATATTTTTTCAAGACTAATATTTTTTATTACATTGAAAAAATATGTAAAAATAAAAAAATAGATAGTAGGATGTATAACAGCACAAAACAAATGTCTTTGTTAAATATAAATTTTTTATTAATAATTCATATTTGTTTTCAGGATCATCAATTTGAAAAGGAGCAACACCTATTTCCGCACGTCTCTCATTTTTTCATAAGTAACGAAATTTTTCCTAATCGAGCGGAGGTAAAAGCTTGGGTTAGAGCTACCGGATGCGATGAGAATATATATATATTTTTGTTAAAAGAGTTAATATTTTCAAAAATGAGTCGCGTAAAGTGTGGCTTGGTTGTGAGCATGGCGGGTGTAGAAACTGATAAAAGTTTAGGAATAATGGCATAACCTTTCTATTGATATTGTGAACATATTTATAGGGTTACAATACTTGATACACAAGTTAACCTAGATAGTCTAAATACAAGAGGGATTAGGAAACCTAAATACAAGAGGAACTAGGAAACCTAAATACAAGTAAATTAGGAAAGTATAATCTAAAGATAATTATAATATATTACAAATATATTATATTCACTAATACTATAAATATAATATATATTAAATATATTATATTTTCTTATATGCTCCTGCAAGATGGATCACCGTTAGGAGAGACAAATCTTGTAAAGAATATGCGGACAGCGTGCGAGTTGAAAAATGAGAGGGTGATCGGCGGTGAGGGAGGGTCTCGGGTCTTCCGAGGAAGACAAGATGGTGAGGGAGGGGTCTTCGGCGGAGAGGAGAGAGCCCGGTTTGTCAAGACATGGTTTGCTCGAGGAGCGAGCCGGTCGAGGAGTGTCGCCCGGCCGGGTGAGAGCCTGGGTTGGCCGAGGAGTCCCGAGTTGCTCGAGGAGTCGAGCCGGGAGGGGTCTTTGGCGAGGGGAGAGCCCGATTTGCCGAGAAGATGGGGTGCTCGATGAGCGAGGCGATGAGGAGAGAACTTCGCCGAGTGAGGCCGGGTTCTCGAAGAGTCCGTGAGGTGCTCGAGAGGCGAGCTGTTGAGTTAGGACTTCAACAATCTGGTAAGAGTCAGGTTTGCCGAGGAGTCCTGAGGTGCTCGAGGAGCGAGCTGGTTGAGGAGTCTTCGGCGAGCTGGTGAGAGCCAGGTTTGCCGAAGAGTCCGTGAGGTGCTCGAGGGGCGAGCTGTTGAGTTAGGAATTCAACAAGCTGGTAAGAGTCGGGTTTGCCGAAGAGTCTGGAGTTGCTCAATAAGTAAGCTAGTTGAGGGAGTACCTCGGCGAGTTGATGAACGATAGGTGTGCCGAGGAATCCGTGAGTGGCTCGAGAAGTGAGCGGGTGAACAAGGGAACTTCGGTGAGCTCGGTTAGAGCTGGGTTCGCCGAGCCGAGGTTGTCGAGAATGTTGGAGTTGCACGAGGATTGAGCGGATTGAGGGAGGGTGTATGGTGAAAGGAGGCCTCGAAGAGATGTGGAGGGAGGGAGTTGGCGAGCCTGCCTTCCGAGGAGGGCTAGCTGGGTTTGCCAAGAAATCTGGATTTTACGCAAGGAGCCGGGTGGGTTGGGAGGGCATCGGCGGATCACAATTTGGGTTTGCCGAGGAGTCCTAGGGGTGCTCGAGTAACGTGAAAAGGGTTTTGACAGGTGGTGAGATAAGCAATGAGGTCCAAGGTGTAGGAGGGGCGTGTGGTGTGGTGGGATGAGGGTGGTTGAGGAAGATCCACGGCGAGCTCGTTAGAGCTTGGTTGGCCGAGGTATCCTTGTTATTGCTCAAGGGGGGGGGGGGAACTTGGCGTTGCCTGGGCAATGGGTGCCGAATCTGAACCTTGTGTTTGGTGGTCAGATCTGGGTTGGCAGCGGATTCGGTGGAAGGAAGATATATGGAGGCAGAAGGTTTGGTTGAAGGTGGCTGAGGAAGGTCCTCGGCGAGCTCGTCAGAGCGTGGTTGGCCGAGGTGTCCTTGCTGTTGCACAAGAGGGGGGGCCTTGGCGTTACCAGGGTGATGGGTGCCAGATCTGAGCTTTGGGTTGGGTGGTCAGATCTGGGTTGGCACCGGCTTTGGTGGGAGGAAGGTATAAGGAGGCGGAAGGTTGGTGGTTTAGGGTTAGGAGGTTGCCAAGATAAGGGAGGGGCGGCGTTGGCAACGGCGTTGGTGAAGGCGGTTTATAGAGCGATGCGTTGCTAACGGAGGCGGAGAAGGACCAAGGCGAGCTTGTCAAAGCTTGGTTGGCCAAGGTGTCCTTTGGTTGCTCAAAGGAGGGGGTGGAAACCGGTTTGGTGTGGAGAGTCGCGGATCGAACTTGGGCTTGGGTTGGCGGCAGCGTATGGGAGGAAGTTTTAGGGTTGAGGAAGTCGTGGGTTTGCGGAAGATGGTGGTTGTAGGTTTTAAGAGCGAGGCTCTGATACCATGTAGAAACTGATAAAAGTTTAGGAATAATGGCATAACCTTTCTATTGATATTGTGAACATATTTATAGGGTTACAATACTTGATACACAAGTTAACCTAGATAGTCTAAATACAAGAGGGATTAGGAAACCTAAATACAAGAGGAACTAGGAAACCTAAATACAAGTAAATTAGGAAAATATAATCTAAAGATAATTATAATATATTACAAATATATTATATTCACTAATACTATAAATATAATATATATTAAATATATTATATTCTCTTATAGCGGGAAGTATAGGTTCGATGCTAAAAAGGATGTGACAAATATAAAGAAAAAAAGTTCGAAAAAACTTAATTGTAAGTTTGAAGTGTACTAGCGTGTTTTTTGATAGGGTTTCTGCTTCTATTTTTCCAGTGATACATTTTTACAGCGCGCTATATGGGAGTTTGTGATCTTGTTTGTCTTTATTACATACTGCTGAAGTGATTATGGTTTGAATTTGGAAGTAATTCATTTTCCTTTCATTTGCAACTTGCAAGTGTGCTTACAGAAAAGCTACTTGTCATTTTATCTAAACTAGTGCTATATTTTGTAGAGATTTCACAACAAACCCAGCCCACAAAGAGCCCAAAGACATTAGTTTTGTTCTTTTTGTACTCTATGAAAGCACAAAAACAAAAGGATGAAACTTTGAGGGTGGCAGATATACTAGGTAAGAAAGTAGGGGTGAGCAAACTCGCCCATAAGCCCATAAGGCCCGCACTGCCCGCAATGCCCATGCCCATAATGCCCATGCCCGTAAAGTGTTCATCAGTTCTGGGCTTTAAAGTGAGGGATGCCCATGGGCTCGGGCAAGATTGGGCTCTTATTTTTTTAATGCCCGTTGTGCCCGGCCCAGCCCATCTATTTACAATACTTATTTTTTTAATAATTATATATAATATATAATTATAATACTACTACTTGTGTCTACTTTACTTAACTTAACTATTTACTTAATGAAATAAAAAGTTAAAAACTTTAGTTCACTTCACAGTACTTCATTAGTTCATTAGTTAAAAAGTTTAAAACTATACTACTTTAATATTATATATATATATATATTAGACAAAGTGGCACTAGCATGCACTAGTTCACTAATCACTTCGTTTGATAAGTAGTTCGGTGTACAATGTTATTGTTCATCAATTCTTTAGTTCTTTCCTTTTCTCCAAACCTCCAAGGGAAGACAGCACAAGGTTTGATAGGTATAAAAATATCAAAACATATAATTTCAATCCATAAGCCCATCAAAGCCCGTGCCCATGTAATGCCCGTCAAAGCCCATCAAAGCCCATCAATTTTATGCCCGCATGAAACCCACTATACTGGGCATTGAAAACTGAAGCCCATGGCTAGATGGGCGCATACTGGGCTATGTCAAAGCCCGTGTGTTTAGAGCCCATGCACACCCCTATAAGAAAGTGTAATTCAAAAGGCTGTTATGCTATATTAATGATATCCTTAGAAATAAGAATGAATCGTCAATCAGGTATAAAAAACATGAATCCAAACTACATGAATCCACATTTTTCAATCAGGTATGTCTATCAAAAAAAAAATCTTAGATTATAAATCGTCAACAATTCATCCTACGAGAACTTCCCGGCTTTGACAGTCCATGGGGAACAAGTGTTTGCTAATTTGATATTACCCAAGGCCTTTCGTACCAACTTATCATGGCTACTTGTTAGAAAACACATTCCCACAACACCTTTCATTTGTCAAGGAGCCTTACGGTTTAGGATAGAGAAAAAATATATCCAAATTTTCATTTGAAAAATGGTCAAATTACCTTTGAAAATCAAAGAACTCATAGCCTTCCAAACAAAACGAAACCAATTCAACAAACATACAAGTAATTCACATTGGTCAAGAATTTAAAATTTGCATGACTCCTTACATTAAGAAGAATCTTACGAATTGGTGACCATCCAGATGGAGATAAAATGCAAATTTTTACGCCCCAGAAACCTTTTTAAATTTATGATTATAGATTCGCTGCACACGAATGTTTAACTTGGTTTTTACTTTTGAAAATGTTGTCGAGCTTGAAAAAGTGTTCAAGCTTTGCCCGATTAGTTCAAGCTTGGAAGAGAGAATTTGAGACTTTATAGAGAGGAGTTTGTGATGAACTTTTTCCCAGCTGTTACAGCTGCTATATGGGAGTTTGTGATGTTGTTTGTGATGAACATACAAGTAATTCGCATTGGGTTGGAGACTGAAAGAAACAAATGGTGCTGTACTGTCAACAAACATACAAGTAATTCATAAACGAAACCAATACAATAGACATGAACTACCAGTGTAGGAACTCACCTTGAAGCTTAGAAAGTTTGGAGACTGAAAGACACCGGTGGAGAGTGGGATCGAAAACGGGCTCTCTGAGAGTGAGTGTGAGAGACGCCGGCCAAGAGACGAAAGAAGATAGAGTCGCCGGAGAGGGGTTAGGTCGCTGTCCTCCGATTTTTGGGATTTTAGGGGTTAGGGCGCTGTCTTGATTTTAGGGGTTAGATCAGAATGTGTTTTACTTGAGTCTTTTTTTTTAAATGGAAGGAGGGTAATTTGGCAAACAAAGCTATTTTAAAATTTAGTATTTTTTTCTTTTAAAATCAAAGGAGGACAGTTTGGTAATTTAACTTCTTAAGTGACGTTACATTTAAAAATTTTTAGTGTAATATTTAGGGGTTTTGTTTAGATATATAGGAATCATCTATATTTGGTATATTCTTGTAGCCCAAGTTTTATAAAGACTGTTTTGTCTTTGTAATTACACGCATTGTATGTTTAAATTGATTCGCAACATAAAGAGAAGCGCAAACCACGTATTACTTCCTACAGAGAGATGGCAAATTGGGCTGTACGGACCCAGACGACGGCGAGGAGGATGTGGGAGCTTGGTTTTTCTCCTGTACTATTATCAAACAGACCCGGCGTTGTTGCCAATAATGCAATTTCGCCTTTCTCCTCCATAAGATCTGCTACCCAATCCACGGCGGCTTCTTG